>LUCH01000886.1:0-44207 GCA_013368495.1 Paragonimus heterotremus | reverse complement strand
TCGGTGAGCGCCGTGATGCGCGTCCCAACTGAGACCATTTTGTCTTGAGCCGTTCGTGACAGTATGGAATTAATAAAACAAAGAGACTGGCACAGGAATAACACTGAAGGAAGTCCAGAGGGGAAAAAGTTCAAATTTCTAGCTGTATAAGCCGGAAATGATTCGAAAAATATTCCATCGACCATATTTACTTGATAATGTCATCTGCCCATCCGTTATTGAGAGTAAACATGTGTACTGTGTGTACATCTTGATGGCTCACTGGGTTAAACTGAAGATTACACTGATGACCACTCTATTAAGAAGTAAAGGTCTGAGGAACCAGAATCCCTGCTCAACAAATTCAGAGTTGAAACAAGACCGACTTGTTATTCTGGAGAACCGAAACAGTTTTAACCCTATGCTGACTATTCCGTGCCACACGGCAAAGACATCTGGACCAGAGTTTAGCTGATAATTCCAATAGTTCTCTATAGGTCTGCGAATTCAGACAATATCACATTCCTCATGACTATTAATCCCATACTGTATCAGCAAACTAACAGCATGAACCGGTTGCTTTGTTTCTCGCATACAGCAAGGTAGGGATGAGAAAACATGCTACCGCTGACACTCCTCAGAGTCCGTTTCAGCTTGGCTTTTAGACCCAGCCACTGCCAGTGTTTGCCTAGATCTCAACAGTAAACATTTTCCGGTCCCTTCTGTTTGTTGTGAATACCAAACATGCGAGTCCACATGCTCACCAGTTCGCTGATTAGACACGGACTGTAAATAAATAAAATATTCACTCTGAAACGGATAGACCAACTGGCTCCACTAGCTCCAACGCTAGACACAGTAAAAATAGGTATCTATTCCTTTCCAGGAACTAGAAATCAACATAGCAGCCTGCGAATTCGACTGATGACACGCCTGCCCTCCGTTAAATATAGGTTACACACGTCCGATGAGACCCCGCGGCCGGAGTCGCGTTGATGATTTAGATTCAAATCGGTAACGAGATGGGCGCTATCTTTTTAGCAGGCTCCATCAAATCCTGATCTGGACAAAAATCTCTGACATCTATTCGTAGTGATATCTTATGGGCCCGGTGATTGTACTAGTGACAAGTCTAAAATGTTTTTATCGAGTAGCTGACTAATTTACCACGATTTACGCATGCTTGCTATATTACTATACTGAAATGGGCTGTAAACACGAATGTGAGATAGCTGGGCAATGCTGGATCGCGCTTAAGCGGTAGGTTGCGTTTGACATGTAACTGGCTATCGACAGTGAGCGATTGCTAAGATTCTCTGTTGGGCGCTAGCTGTTTCTGGCAAGTAATGACTTCATGCGTAGTGCATGTCAATACACCACTTGGCGTTCTCACGCTGCCGATTGGACCTAATGTCAAATTGGTCACACAGCTGTCAATCACGGATAATGTGGTCCCATCCGGAACCGTCTACATGTACTGATTCGGTCTCGTTCGCTATCAACTTGGTCTTCATCTCCATTGGATAGTGTTCTCACCAATCACAACGGTCAGCAGATGAAAACCTGGTTCGACCTGCGATGAGGGAAGCCTATCAGACAGACGTCAAACGCAAACCAGGTCATGCCATCTACCCCCTCCCCATACTGGGTCTAAATTTCACAGGTCTTTCAAGAAGCAAGTTCTACTGCTTGCAGCAGGAATACCGACAACCACAATGCAACAATAAGCTCAGAGAATTACTCGAAGAAAATCCTGACCGACAATTCAGGCGATGGATTAAGAAGACCGTCTGACATTTTTCCTAATATATCGCCTAAATTGTCTGCTGGGATATATATATATATGCAGACGGCTCTAGTCAGAGAGGGTGCTGTTAGACGAGAAAGGTTATTAAAAACGGAAACAAAAACGAATCAAACAAAATGCTACGTCACTTAGAAACATCACCACTGGTTAAAAAATAGTACCATCTGGAATCCTCAATCCTTAGTTCATACACTGCCTTCACTCTCATAGGTGAAATTGATCGATCATCTACGGTCGGTATGCAAATACGGAGGCGTCCATCACGGTCTTAGAAAGACCTGGGAGAGGTCTGTGTAAACAGGTCTCAGCGACCACGAGCTAAGGCAGACAACGCGTATACTCTGTGCGATTCTTGATCTACAGATTTATTGAGAGTATTTAGCGAAGTGTGTGAATTCCCACTCTGTTAACTGTCATATCGATTTACGTAATGCACTAGAATGCAGTTGTTGCAAGCAGTATGATGAAGTTGGCTTGGTTCGTGGTAAGAATATTTTACCAACGCTCCTCATACTAAGGCCAATTTTCCCATTTTGACAGTGCAAGTAGGTAAACAATTTAACTATAATGCATCGTAATTATGGTTCTACTGCATTTGAATTGATGCTGTGTTTAGTGTTTCGATGTTCAGAGAACAATCCCGAATAGAGTGTGTTTTACTGACAGATTTCTCGCACAGAGTAACTGCGGTCAATCAAAACCGAGTGAGTGAGATTGTGGCGAAACCCACTAGTTTACATCCAACAACTTTGTGCAGAAAAGAAAAAAAATAGCTGAACACCTATAATAAAATGTATTGGCACAAAACAGGCAATATGTCCTCAAGAAACGGTTGGGCTCGGCACCTCAGGTTATTTGGGAAAGTCAGTAACTTCGGCCGAACAACGTGTAGGCCAAGGCCTGACGCGTACAATGAGGTTGGTTAAAGCATTTCGTGCCTGTCGGCGGCGAACCGCAAGGCAGAGTCGAATTGAAGTCGCACGCGAAGGGGATGCACAAACTCTTTGCGCCCATAGACGGAGCGCCAGGTTCCAAGATGACATTTCTGTGGTGCGGGAAAAGAGCGTGATGATATACAGCAAGCCATGCAGTTCATGATAACGAACAGCGGTAGTTACGAACATATCAGCAAGTCCCATAATTTAACCTGGCAAAAAGGTATATCCTGTTTTGCGCCTCCAGGAAACCATTAACGGACTGCTCATATAAACCCCAAGTATGAAAATGATTATCAAACAAAGCACTGCTGAACATACTCCAAATGTGACCAGGACTCATCATTTCACATATTAATGATGGACTGCGGCAATTAAAAAGACAACTTTAAATATGTATTTATATAAACGCAAAAGAAGCATTCCTAAAATGTCCAAAAACCCTACTAACTCTGGTTTGTCAGTAGAGAAACGCAACAATACATAGCATAAACAAGCCAGCACTGAAGCAAATTCTAAGTTAACACGGTTTCCTGAACGGCTGATTTCCTTATTACTGAATGGTTCATGCTGCTAGGTCAGAAACGTTTGTCTAATGTGTATACATACATAAGCACAGTAAGACAGTCGGGAAGAGAGAATTGGCAAACACTAAACGATAATCAACCCAGGAGTACTGATCCACTACTGCAGTTAGGTAAGACATCTGACGGCGTCTTCGACCATAGATGTAGCAAGGAGGCGTCCGGGAGATAGACAAACAGTGACGTCGAATTTCGATCTCTGGGACAAAAGAGGCGGCTAGATCAATACGGTCGAGTGGGTCCCCATATTTTTGATCGAACAATGACTCTCAAAGAGAATTAGTTTAGAAGCGTGTAGATATGTATGACGAACAAACAGCCTCAAGTAATTAGCAGTAGTACTCGACGGAATACAACGGCTTCAAGGAACTTTATGGAATACCACATAGCTGCGATATGGTACTCGTTAGCTGCCATCTCAAATACCAACCTCGAGTAAATGGGTCACTGCAGTATAATCATTCGAGTGGTAATCAACGGACTTCAAAGCATAGTTTAAGATTGTGTGTCTGCGACGCAACTCAGAAAGCCCTCACTTCCACAGTCCAAAGAAGTCGAAACAACAAGTCATCAGGTTCAATTCAAAAGTGGATGCCATATAGATGCGAATTCATAATGGAAGTAGCAAATTTGTTGACTAAACTGATAGATCTGAGGAAGACACGAACACAAGAGTTTCTTTGATAAATAAATACGTGTTTTAGCTAACCGATGACCAGAGCGGATGGTCAGTGGACCAATGCATTTTGGATCGCGAATCAGAAGACGCAGGGTGTGGTCGACAACCTTAACATCCAGGGCGAACTGTTCGAACTGGACGTCAAAACATCTCGCTGCTGGGAGGCAGCTTGAATTCTTCCAGGTGTAGTTAACTAAATGAGGATTGAAGTCTCTGAGAAGTTTGTTCAACCTAATGAACATGCCCGATGGCATAGATTATCAGGTCAAAAATTTGAATAGTATGCTACGAAAGGTAGCATTTGGACCATCGATACCATTACCCATCGACAGAAAATTTTGAAACCGCAACGAACGACATCCTCGAGCATCGAATCTACGATCAACACACTCAAACGGAAGATGTTAGGAGTAGTGAAAAGTTAACCCTAAGAACGGGAATGTAAGGTTATATTTCATGAGTCTTATGCTATTCATGGGATACAAAATTCACGTTTATCAGAATAACTGTACCTTCCTTCGTTCAGTACTCAAAGTTACAATTTTATATAAATAAAGCAGCACTTTTCTGATCTGCTCCGATCGGAGGTTCGGGCGAGTCATGCGTTATTGGTAGGTTTCCGCTTTTGTCTTCTCTATTGTCTTGTCCTGTTGTATCGTAATTTGTGGGTCGTGTACGATCAACTGGAACTCAGAGTACTTGGTCGAGACATTCATTTAAAGTGTTGGTGCTCGCCGACACATCATTAAGAGTTATGATGACCGAAATAGTAACAGAACCACAAAAGTATGAAGTTAACCATAGTCCAAGAAAGTAATCAAAGACTTCATAATTTTATGCGTTCAGTCGATCAACCAGCCTTAGAGAAATTCTGAGTGTGATGGGTCGGAGAACAAAAATGTACAGTTTGTGGAGTATGCTGCGGCACAGAACAAACAAACGAGTAGGCTGGTAAAGAAAGATGACTGTTACGCCAACTCATCCAGACTGTTGTAAGTTAGAACAATTCATATCAGCGTGATAAAGATTTGTAGTGTGCAAACAATACGAAGCTCATCGATCAATATCAGACACAATGGAAGTGATTGTAGACAGCCACAACAAGGCAATGATCATTCAATCAATTGGAAAAGTACGGTGAGAAAAAATGGCTCAAGATGACCTACCGGGCCGATTCGTTTCGGATAACCTCCTCACAGTCCGAATCTCCGCAAAATGGAGCCAATGCGAGCGACTTGGCATCCAACGCGGCGCATAACTCATTCAGATTGTTGGCCGTACGGACGTGCTCCGCAAACTCGGTAGTGGCTTTGCGTAGCATGTCCGTGTGGATGGTATCCAAAAGCGAAGGTAAACGATCGCGCAGCTGATCCATCGGAATTCGGAGCTGAGTACGTTGGGCAAAAGTGTGCTTACATAACGGAGTGAGTGAAAATTATATCAGACTGATTTTCTCTAGCGAGAAGTTTTTACTATGGCATGCGCTAAGCATGGCCGATACAACCAGCTGAAGGCGCAGGCAAACAATAGGGTACAAGCGCGTAGAAGCCAACAAGCAGTCTGAACTTATTCCACCCTAACAGCGTTAAGATTGATGGTCACACAAGTAGTTATATAAATACTGTAGACGATTGAAGAATCATGGTGCAATTCGATGAACGTAACCCCGATTCACATGCACTCCATCCTGAAAAAGAATAGACTCATGGTCAGCAGTGAATTGCAAACTAAAATAGGGGAATACAGAAAGAGAGAGAGAGAGAGAGACAACATCACCACTTCTGAACTGCAGGATGGTCATCTCTGAACATTATCTTAGCTAATGCACGCTTTTTCAGCTTTGAAGTATGAAATCACAGGCTCGAAAGTAGGACGAATTAGAGAATTCAATGAAAGACTGCTCGAAAAGAGAATAACAGTTGTGTACCGTGAAAAGTCAGTTGGCTTTCGATGTTTCAATCCGATAGTCCAAAAAGCATAACCTGTATTTGATGAACAAACAAACTAGTTGAGCTGAGACTAGATGGAGAATTATCGAAATCATTCGGAATATGTTTGAAACCGATGCAGACCTAGCGAACAATTAGTCAACTGTCTTCAGACTGATTATAGCCGGCTGAATCGAAACAAACAATAAGGATCATGACATTTCAAACCTTGGACAAAATTTCACTTGACCAGTAGGGGGCGGTGGTCTGTCGCCCGTTCCGATCATAGACCGAAGAGTCCCAGGTACACCACCAAGATTCACATGAGAATCGACCAGTGTACTTTAGGTATCGTTGCTTCAGTAAACACCGGTAACCTGGAACTAAGGTGATCTATTTCCAGAATGATTCGGGATCGAAGACGTCAGGTTTACCTTCGGACTTTGAGTTACTAACATTTATCGTGCAGCACTATCAATGAGTTGTATTCCCTCACTGTGAAGGGTAACGCGCTTTTAACAAAGTTACATGTGATAATACTGAAGTATAATCTCTCTCTCTGAGTGGACCGGAAAATAACTTGACTTAACATGGGCACATACCAAAGTGACATCGAAAAGCAACAACAACCGCACTGGCTCAGTCTAAACGTCGGTATCTGGGTCTCGGTGAAAAAAAACTGACAACAGAAAAATCCGAAAGTAGACTAGTTTCAAAGTGAACAGTCAAACGAAAATGTACTTCAAAAACATACAATTCAGATGAGCAGAAAAATAACAAAATCGAACAGCAATTAGAACAGCTTTATCTGATTCCGGTGGAATACTTCAACATTCCGACTGGAATCGCATTTACGACAATTACAATCACACTCTATGCATGGAATTGATCCCACCAAAGTGTCCAAACATCATACGATTGCCACCACTTAAAAACAGAGGGAGAAGTATGCTGGCAAGATAAGGTCCGACTACTAAAATATTAGTAGTAGAAGTCTGGGTGGATCAAAATCCAATCTAGAACTGTTGATTCGGTGATCAATATTGACGTTACAGAGATCGTTCAAATTGAATAAATCTAGTGGAGGAGTTAACCTATCCATTAGAAATCTATGAGAACTCGTCCACGTCACTGTGGGACTGACACCAGCTAACAATATGACTCCCCGAGCGTTGGAAAATCTTAAGTCCGTCTGTATAAGATGCTATAAGGACACATTAATGGATATGAGCATGCGATTATCAACGAACCTTTGCCGAATTGTGGCGCAGAACTAAACAAGTCGATCGTTCAGCCATCTCCTGTGGGCCGATCTCCAAGCGCACGGGCACTCCTTTCATTTCCCAGTGATTGAATTTCCAACCAGGCGACAAGTGAGTTCGATCATCACAACGAACACGATAGTTAGCCACATCTTGTTTAAGCAAGGATGTGACCTGGTGTGCAGCGGAGATAAGCGACTCACGTTCCTCGGTAGATGATTTGTTCGTAATGCCACAGGGAACAACGACAATCTGCAAATAGAAAACCAATCCAGGGACATACACGGGAAAACGAAAATGCAATGCCCGCAAAACTTGTACAAGTATCATAAGACTGTGGTCATTAGACAACCAGTAAAAATCCAACCAAAGTCAAGAAAGACCGTGTTCAACCGATTTTCAAATGGCTACGCGCAATGCAAGCAGGAGGATCAGAAGACGGTCGTCACGTGGGGGACACTGGCGAACTAACTGAGCTTGTTTAGTCAACAGAAAATCACGGATAAGCAGAAGTATTAGTATTGGTCATGAACAGCATCCGAATTTTCGCGCAGACTAGCAGATAATACTGTGAAAGCACAGACTATCCTGTTACTTAAGGATGTTGCAAGTTGTAACAATAGTGAATAGGCGTCTGAACAGTTTACTGCCTAAATGGCGTACAGATTCCTCTCGGCAAAAAACCCACCACTAAAGGTTCTGGTGAACACTACAAAATGCTCTCTATGCGGATCGATTGCCGGAGAGTATGCAGATACCACACAATGTTATGAAATTTCATACACCAAGCTTATATTTCATCAAGGTGCCATACACGGTCGGCGGCATTCAATTCGGATTAGCCTGCCAAATTGATTAAATCCTAAGGACGACTGTGCATAAGATACCACAAGTGGCTAGCGCTGCGCCACTTGTAATTTAACGTATCCACCACGTATCCAGTGTAAACTAGGAGACTTGTGAGCGGTCCAGTCGGTTAATACAGTTAAGCCAGATGATAGGTTAGTATTCAAAGAAACATTTATCACTCAAAAACAAAACAGAGAAAGACTAAAATGATAAGATCTGGGCAGAGAAAAAGGGTATTGAAAATATAAAGCGGGAAACAGTTCACTAAGGGATCACATATTATTGCACCCTGGAACGCAATACATCAATGGTTCTCATTGAACCCTAACCAACATACAGCCATGAAGAGAAAAGGAGGGCCAGGAATTACATGCACGTCCATACGAATGTACACAACATACGGGATGAACAAACACAATTGGAAACACAGAAAGGCTACTAGAAACAACCTGGTTACCTGAATAGGTGCGACGCGCGGAGGAAGCACCAGCCCCTTGTTGTCCCCATGGACCATGAACAAAACACCAAGACTACGTGTGGTCAAACCCCAAGAGTTCTGATACACATGGGCAGGCATTCCAGTGACCGGATGATCGTAAGTTACGTCAAACATACGACTGAAATTTTGGCCCAGGTGGTGTGACGTGGCAGCTTGAATTGCCCGGCCAGTGCCGCCGATATAGGCCTCCACTGTAGTCGTGTAATCCGCACCGGCAAACTTTTCCTTATCAGTTTTACGACCTAACAGATGAGTTGCAACAAAGTGGTCATATAGTAGGTAGTCAGTGAAAACACGGAAAATCAAACTATCATGGTTTCAATTTAATTATATGCACACACGCGCGCAGGTCCGGTCGGCTAATTTGCAGTGTATTCGGTTTATGGTGACCAGTAGATGAAGGGAATGAGGAATCGTGATGAGGCTAGACAGCTCCCGCGGTTAGAAGGAAAAACGAATTGTGACAGAGCAGAAGCGACAAATGTCACAGTATCTATGCAACTGCGGGTTGCCAGTCAAACCAACATTTCCACTTGGTTGATCACATAATTAATCGCATAATTAATGACAACCGGATTTGAGCACTAGCAGAGTGAAAACAACCTTTAGTGAGTTACTTGGCTTGTTACTATCACGTAAGTCGGAAGTATAAACAGACCCTCACCTTTAATTACCGGCACCGCGAGAAGATCCCGGTAAACTTCCGCGTAAAGGTCCAGTATTTCCAACACTTCCGCTTCCGCGTCTGCCTTCTCTGCATAGGCGGTATGACCCTCTTGCCACAAGAATTCGCGAGTTCTAAGATTTTAGAAGACAAAGAGCTAAAATATTACAGAACGACACAGTCGATCAAGCCTTGTTAAGCAATCATGTATACTCACGAGAACATCGCCATTATGAACCATGACACGTTTACGCATTCACATAGTTGATACCAGAGACACAGATTGACGGCATACAATGGAAATGACAAAAGTCGGATTGACGACGACTGTGGTCGGTGAGTGCAGAGTCGAAATGTGTATGGCTTAAAAAACAAAAAAGGGCGATCACTAAACAAAATAGACAATAGATCAGATCAAATTGTGGACGGTTAAGCGATACAAGAAAAGTAGTTGCATTAAACCCAGCAGACTGGATTGTGACGAACTGCACGACGCGAAATGGACATATACGTAAGCATCAAATTGCTTAACGGATCGGAAACAACAGGGCGTATACACAGGTAGAGGCAGGACGGTCCCTTATAACTGGGAACACACAGCGCGCAAAGAAGGGGGTAAAATTACGCTGTAGAAACACAGTATGAAACTGTGGTTACACCATCTTCGCCCAATGGATATGGTCATTAAAGATCAAGAATGTCAAGTTTATTCAGGAATCTGAGCACCCACACATGCTTTTAATCGAATGTACCGAAGTAGAAGCTTAGAGCCTATTTTTGATCGAGAAAATCTAACAACTTCACACAATTTTAACTCAGTGTTACCTCGAAAAGCGTATGTACCTTGATACTGATTGCTCCAGCTTAGAAATAGTTTAGTTTTAGAGTGAAGTTTGTATGTCAGGCGAACATGAGTGGCAGTGTATTGCTGTCGGCTAGGACGATGAGAATAAATGAGGTAGGCAACTAAATTAGAGGCTCGGGAAATTTACAATAAGAACAGCAAAATACTCACTTACTGCCATTGTGTCACTTATTGAAAGCGGAGTGTAACTTCGACGAACGATAAATCAGGACAGATTATTCGACTAACCACCCGGGGATTAATAAAAAGAACTACTGAACTGGCATAGATTTCAGCGCCGGAGTGCAGTTTAGCAAATTTGGCTCAACATAAAAGAAAAATGATGATTAGCCACAAGCCTATCGAGTCCACCAAATGGCTTTGTAGCAAAACTGATAGAGCACATGAAGTGGACAGTTTAATCGAATGAAACCGAAACTAAGAGTCGTAACGCTACAGATCCCTTAAGAACACAGCAATGTGTCAATCATCGAAAAAGGCTGGAACAAAATCCCTTACTTCCGCAAGTGGACAAAGAAATTACATGCATGACAAGAAATATTGAGTGAGTGTGTCGAAATTGAGCCGGTGCTCAACACTTACCGTAAGAACGGTTGGGGATGTTTGAATTCCCAACGAACCACGTTACTCCACTGATTTAACCGGAGAGGCAAATCCCGGTGCGATTGGATCCATTTGGCGAACGCCGGATACATGATCGTTTCGCTAGTCGGACGCACAGCCACGGGTTCGGCTAATTCCGAACTGCCGGATCGAGTGACCCAAGCCACCTTGAAACACAACAGTGATCCGGGTAAACAATTTGATAAACTGATGAAACAAAACCTCAGACAAAGTTGAACGTCGACTGCAACATCTAAAAACAACCAATGGAGTTTACGAGTAGTATGACTTGACAACACATGATTTTTGGAATGTTTTCCGATGGTCAGTCTCAAACTCGCATCCTACTTTGCTCGGCTTTGTTTTCGTGCAAATACATCAGGTAAAAACTGTTGAAAACAGCTTAAAACGGGCGAAATGCGTCAAAGTCATTAGTTAACAAGCCACCAGACCCGCAGATCGCATTTGGCGTTCAACTATGTTCATTCGAGCCTACTCAGACAGTGGTACTGCTGAACAGTGCATCCAGGAGAGAACACGACGTAGTACGAAATAAAAATACAAGGCGAAGACCCGACTAGTAGTGAACAGGAAAAAAATCAGGGTGAGGTAACACGATGAACAGCACGAATACCAAACCAATCAGAAACACCGCGATGACTAACTATATAGGATGGCAATCTGGATACTGGAAGCAAGACAGTGTTAATACTAACCCAAGGAAACAGAACAGAAGTAATACTCTAACGACGTATAAACTTCTGATAGTTGGGAACAGTAGTGTCGTTCGTAGCTCGGGTTGACCGTTTTGGTATTGGTATGTTCGCCGAGCTTGGCATTTCGGTAGCAAACGTTTCATCCCCAAGCCAGGTGACATCATCAGTGCGTAAGTGTTTCAGCGTATAGTTTTTGAGCGCCTGACCAAACTCTAAGCTCAAACACTATACGCTGAACCACTTACGCACTGATGATGTCACCCAGCTTGGTGATGAAACGTTTGCAACCTAAATACCGAGCTCGGCGAACAAACCGATACCAAAAGATGTACAGTCTTATTGGAGCAGAGTGGCAGACCATCACAGCTCGAGCTGAGCGGGAAAGAAATAACCACGAAGATACCTCAGGTGCGAAGTCCGCAATGTGGTGCTGTTCTCGTTCTAGAGTTGCTTTCGAAACAAACATGGGGAAGTATGCGTTTTCAATGCCCATCAATTGCAACCGAGCGTCCATAAAGCGTTGAATCGACTGCCATATAGAATATGCCCATGGTCGAAGAATGTAACATCCACTGATATCGTAGTATTCCAAAAGTTCGGCTTTAGTCAGCAATTGTGTGTACCAGTCGGCAAATTCGACCTCCTTTCGCGCCTCCAGAGCCAGTCTGTGTAAAAAGGAACCACATCAGACAACCTGATAAGATTGAGGAAAGTCAAATTTCAAACGTTG
Source organism: Paragonimus heterotremus (assembly GCA_013368495.1). Classification (NCBI taxonomy): domain Eukaryota; kingdom Metazoa; phylum Platyhelminthes; class Trematoda; order Plagiorchiida; family Troglotrematidae; genus Paragonimus; species Paragonimus heterotremus. The sequence goes on along the minus strand of LUCH01000886.1, from coordinate 32,107 downwards.
GTAACTTTGAAGAAGTCATCACATCTTAACTACTTGAAGGACAAACACAATATTCATTATCATTATCACCGATAGCAATCATATATGAGTGATGTTGACGTCTACATGTCATATATTCCACAAAAATAAAGAAAAGCAAGTTCTAATTTGAAGATGAAAAAGAGAAGGGGACGTGATACGCAAAAAAATCCTACATCTAAATTTACTAAACATAAAGGCGGTTGCAGTTTACATACAAACAACCCAGTTGTAAACTAGAGTAAGGGGGCATCTGTAAACTTCTTCTGTACTCTGTTATCCTGTTTCGTGAACCGCACTAATTCCACAGACAACTCACTAAGAGAATGACATTACTTAGGCATCAGTATGACTTATGTATTCATACACAGACCATAGAAGCCCAAAGATACAAACAATCAAAACAGAAACTCACACTTGTCTGTTCGACAAACCCCTACAAAACTGAACTCCTCTAGTACCTCGGCTCTATTTCTAAATTCATATCTATAAATGAAGACCTGTATCACAAGATCATCAAGCTGATTGGCACAGACGCTAATTAAAAAGAAGTTCCACCAATCAGAACAAGGTTAACGGGTAGGAAACAACGAGTAACAGCACAAGACGATACGTTTATCCATAAAGCAAATCAACACAGGGGAAATGGTACGAACCATCTGGAGAAGCATGCAATATAATTATGCACGTTTTTATGATATTTCATCCTGACAGCAAATGCGGTAGAATGCGAATGTGTGTGTCCATCGGTTGCCGTAAGTCTTTCACGTTGTAAAATTGATTTTAGATGTTGGGAAGACTTGGCGTCGAACCGGACTGCTTGGAGGAATACAATTCGGACGGGCGTCCGCGAGTTCAACGAGCAGTTATTGCGCGACCGAGAACGAAAGCGCGCGGTACGCAAAGGAACCATCAGTGCCATAGGTCGTGGTGACATGACTATATGGGGTTGCGATGTGTGCGGCCGCGAATGCGCTGGCCGCCTTGGATTAGTAGGTCATCAACGTACTCATAGTGCACCGTCGGCGAAGAGACAACGAGTACGCTAGGCTCAGGTAGGTCTTATCAGCATATCGGTTCCGTTTTTGTTAATGATTACATCGACCAAGACAATGGTCGTTTGACAAGTAATCTGCTCCTCTTTTCAGAAACTTGGGTGTCTGTGATCTTCTACCTATTCTTTTCTTAGGCTTTGTTGGTGTATTGAATGATGAATCGTTCGTTTGATCTTTTCGTAGTTCAACTTTGAGTTTTGTTTTTCAACTCTATCCTCTATGGAATGCACTACCATGCACTCGTATACTGAAATACTTCTTGTATTACATTTCACACATCTTTCTCCCTGGTATAGATCTTACCGTTACAGTCTCTCTGTGTGTTTATTTTCCGAGAGATAAGGATTTCCTTTCCGTGCTAGCCATTCAGTTGGCTAACCAGCATTGGCCAGCTGGACACAAAGGCCTCACTCACACACCTACTGGTCTTATTCCTTCGGGTTTACACCGGATACGTGGTGTGTGAGTGGAACCGCAAGTGGTGCAGCGCAAGCTACTTGGGGTGATGGTTTAAAGCGCAGGCGTCCTTTGGCTTCGGTCACTGTGACAGGCTAATCCGTCTCGGATGCCGCCAACCATACCATACCATCGGTTGCCATTTGTCTGCAGCATATAATCCGAATATTTTAGGCTTGCGACTGCAGAGAGTAAATGAAATGTCAGCATACCGCAATCTACGTCACCTTTCTCTTATTATGAAAAACCCGGTGTTTCAACCAATCAGTTGTTTTAAACACACTGGTCTTCATACAGAAAGAAAACCACGAAACGTGCCACATTCGACGTTCTCGTACAGTTATCAGTCTCCGTGTTATCGGCGTAGACAATTATTTTGATATCGTCAAGAACTTGGAAAGGGACAAAGTAATGGATGATGTGAACATTGTTACACAAATTATTTCTGATATGCGTAAGCTCAAACTCGACACTCTTTGATCACTTTGAAATCACCTACATTTTCGAACCTCTAACAATGATAAAAATTATGCAAAAGTGAACAAATGAAGGCAGTAGCTTAAATCTAACCTGATAAGGGGTTACCGACTGGACAGAACAGAGTGATTCCGTTTGCCGAGCAAGCTGAACACTATTCACAAAAGTTTATGTTCGAGCGTTCGGTTATAATCATTTGGTCATGTCTACTGGGAGGCTACCGCTGTTGTGGTTAATAGGAGGTAGTCTCACAAGTAACAGCCTGATTAATAAGAACAAAGCTGGAACTTAGTGTTTCTTATCAAAATGAACTGACCGCAAAAAATAACGCCATCTGGTTAAAAGGGGATTAAATGACATCGGTTACGTTACAACGCATGGTAAAAACAAATTATTTTCTGGTGATCTGTTGTAGTTCAAGGAGCCACGTTTTATTGCTCATCTGACATACCTGCCGATCAACGAATCTATTGCACACTCTCTGGAGGATTATTATGGAATTAGTACAGTTACAGTTTTTAAACTATGGCGTGTTCATGGACCGAATCATCTTAGGTGACCGCTAAAATCCAGAAATTAATGGAGGAAATAATCAGAGCTTCACGATACTAACATTATATTAGTAATCGGTGCCTTGACTACTGGGAGATCAGATCAAACTAAAAATGGACTAGATGAACCCAGTAAACAGGTCATCTGAAGTACATTTTTGGAGATTGAGCTATTTAGATCCCGGGTTAGGAGCCCTCCCATTAATATTTCTCAAACACCGTGGTGAAAGGTTGATTTTAAAAGTGACAATTCTTCTGGACGGTTTAGTAAACTTAATAAGTATTATTTGATTAATGTCTACCACCATTTATCTCGGTTACAACAATAAGACTCTATGTTCCTAAGTTAATCGTGAAAACAGGCTGGATTGGAATCAATTGGTGAATAGGATGACTATATTTTTTCTTACCTCCGCGAGGGGAATTGAAACGTTGCAAGCCTTAGAGGCAGCCAACGGTCTTGAACCTTCGGTCCGGTTGCTCGCGGCGTTTTCAGAAGTTGTTCCTCTCACAGAGGAGGGGAAATATGTGAATATATTCATATCTAACTATCTATCCCCATTTTATAAGATTTATAAGCAACCCATTCGGGTGTTTACCGCGGTTTGCTAGCGGTTCACGATCTTCAACAGTCAGCACAATTTTGTCATGAACGAACTCATAGAAGATACGCTTGAGGAACCTAATGGTCCAGAGGAAGTGTCCTCACAGTGCTGATCTAATCGACGTAGCGTTTGCTGACGAAACCGTACTGTGGAACTCCCCTACTCTGTACGTAATACGCATTATACCTTCGACGTGCCATTTAACGGTTGGGGTGTTCTCATTCCTACCTAATGTGTTGCAACCAGTCCACTTGAGATTGTGAACTACCTGATATGTTTCGGTTTGCAATTCTGTAGGATACCAGCCGGAACAACGAAACCGTTTATGGGAAACAACACGTCCAATGATCGCTAGTATACGAAAAACGCTGTCCACTAGTTCGAAAAGTGGCATGTTCTTAGCAGTGATGTGAACAGGTTTGCAACATTTGACCAGTGGTGTCTCTATGAATTAGCGATCGTAATTGAGATTTGATCGTGTGTGTCATACTTCTTTCCAGATACGTGTCTAACTGGTTGAATAACAAAAAGCAACCCGCAATAGTTGAATTAACTAAGCGTTTACCGAATTGGACATTATTCAGTAAGACAAAGAACAATTAGTTGAAACTGCAGTGGTCCAATAACCACATATTCACTAGTGAGAGAGACTCAAATGAGTTCCTCCGATGAAGGCGGTTAATTTCGCTCGCGAAACTGAGGACTTCGCAATCACTTAAACAGTGGGTCTGAAACTCTATCCATCATGGCGTATCCGCATCTGCAATATTTTACAGAGCTTTTGTTTCTTTCTGAACGGACAAAGTTCTACTTTCAGAAGATTCCCCGTCACTGCTGTGACGAACAGTACCTCAAGCCACAGTATAAATTCGTCGGGCTCACGATTGTCCATGCATGTATATATGTATATACGCAGTCCATCGTGAGGAAATGCCAACGGAACTAAGTAAAGTGGAAGCAATCTACTTCGTGTCCAGCAATTTCTGCATGAAAACATAAACGTTTGTGAACAGGTCACCGAGTGCATGAACGCACCGAAATCGCTTGTCCCATCGACAATCCGTCGGTCTTGCATAAGCGCACTATCATACAAATGGATGAACGACAGTTATTACCATTCGGCAGCGCTGTCTACGTCGGAAATAGCCATGAAAAAAAAACACCGCAGAATAAACAAGAAGACAAAAAGGGATTTAATTCTGGGTAGACCTAAAAAAATTGAGTTCAAGATGGGTTCTACAGGGAACTAAATCAGCGGTTAAAATAAACGATCCACACACCACTAAGTGCTTTTTGCTGTGCAACATACAGAGTTTTATACTGACGGATTATAGTCAGGTTACCAAATCGTCATCATCATTACCACCATCGTAGACAGCAATACATCAGTGGCTCTCACTTATGCTTAACTGCCATACAATCATGAAGTAAAAAAGGAAATACTATATAAAAAAAGAAGGGAAAGGGGAGCGACGTTAACAGAAATAGCTTTGTCTATCTTGAAACATTCACCTTGAAAACAAACAACCGAAGTATGAGTGAAAGTAAGGCGTCATAAGAAGAAAGGCTTCTTCACGGCTTTCATTGTCCAGCGTCATTAGGTGCACTCACTGCATTCACAGATAACTCGACCAAACAACGACAACATCCACGCTATTCATCAAACAATTCACCGTAAACACCAAGTGTGGAAACAAAGCACCAAAGGTATGTTCACATTCTTGATCGGTACACTCCTGTATTTAAGCGATTCTAAAAGTACAGGTCGATCCATCGAATCAATCGCACTGTTATAGTCGAGAAATACAACACTTATTGGCCGACGGTACAGATGACGCTTCTCCAGGAGTTGGGGAATAGTAAAAAATTGATCAATACAAATTACATCAGAAAGAAACCCTGCCTATTCTTCACTAATGTTTACCTCTCGAACTGCAGTGAGTCGATGAAGTATAATGGACGCCAGAACCTTAGAAATAACTGGTTCTCGCAAAAGCCCCTGATACCTTTCTTGAATATAGAAACTATTATGGAGTGAACCCAGCATAGAGGGGTGGTCTCCGTCGACCACACAAGGTTAAACAACTGAGTCAAGGCCTCTACTAACACCTCTCCATCTTCTTTGAAAAGTGCCGGCATGAAACCATCTGGACGAGGAACCCTGTTATGATTGAAAGCCGAAAGGCAATTGCGAACCACAGTCTCAGTGGGTGGCTCCGAATCAACCGACCAGGGTGCTACATAACAAGTTTGTGACGGCAACACGGTAGAAGTAGGAGGCCAAGTAAATTGATCATCAAAATGTTCCGCCCACCAGTCTAACCTTCTGGACTTATTACAGATTAGTGTGTCATCTGCCTCGCCGATAGCTTCACTGAGAGACGGTCGCCTGCGACCAGTGGCACCGATCAGCTTGAAGAGTTTGCCAGTGTTTCCTCAGGCAAAACCGGTTTCCATTTCCTTAACATTCTCCACTCACCAAGCCTCACGATTAGTCTTTAGGCTATGTTTCAGTTTCTTACGGATATCTCTTCTAAACTTATAATACGAACTGCCGTCTGACATCTGACAATTCCATGGATCTGTCCGAGATCTAGTGTTTGTTTAACCCGCAAACTCATGTGCCGCATGCTACAGTACCTGCCTCATATATTGTCTGAGATCTCGGTCCAGCAAGTGTCAGCAGCTTTCTAAACTGGCTTGGTACTTATGTTTTACCGACGGCGCAACCGGTTTCTCAACAGCCAGCAGTTGCTGTCGGTGGGGTCGTTGACCAGCAAAAGTAAGAAAGAAACGACAACGTACTAACGCATGATTTGAGTCCAAGTACGTGCTCCAATAAGAACGACAGTCTTGGATGGAACCACGTCACCTGTAACTAACAGCTATGTGGTCTATCTGAGACCAGGCCTGATTCGGAGCAGGCGGGCGCCAAGTATAGCAATGACGTGAACAATGCCTGAAACTAGTGCTGGCCAAAAATAGCATATGTTCAGCGCACAGGTGTAACAGTCGCCCGCCATTATCCGAGCTGTGTGATGCTATCCCAAACTTATCACCTAAATGTAAGTCGACTACATCAAGGCGGCCGACTTGCGCGTTTATATCTCTGGCCAGAATTACTATATCAGAATCATGTGTCGACCGAAGGAGAGAGGCCAGATCCGAATAAAAAGCATCCTTGACGTCGACGTCACTACAGTGTTATTACGATTAGCTATCTCTTGTGGGACCTGTAGAGTAATCACCAGAAATGGGAATGGGGAGAGGCCTAAGAGCTAAAATTTGAGAGGATAGCAGAGGAGGAATCAGCAGCTGTATTTTTTGCGCATATCCACTGTGTTGTATGCAACAGATAGGGCGTACCGGTTCATACTGCGAGACGGCCGATACAGTATGGAATTATTGATGTTGTGGGTATTTATAGTTGCGTGAGCTGAGATACTGCCAAGACGTCCAGACCTAGAAGGAAGAACGACTAGGGTTCTCAACCAAAGCCTTAGGCTCAAAGGCCCGTAGAGAAAGGCAGCGGGTAGGTGACAGTGGACCAAAACTGGTACTTCCTCTGAAAAATGACGCCAACCTTCTTCCAACCCCAACTTGGAAGACCAAGAGCCTGTGGTTTATCAGACCTTTACCTACTGACCAGCCTGCTATGAGTGACTCTGTAGATGTGGTCATCACACCGCGTCAAGCTCCAGTCTCGTCGTGATGGAAACTAAAAACCAAACCGAAAAAGCTGGAGCACTTACAGAAATCAAAACTTCGAAGTTAAAGGCACAACAACAGCGCATTGTGTACATACTGGACATGTTCCACCACTAAACAAAAATAATTTGTTCAATTGTGACTACCGTTGCTTTGAAGTCGATCGCCGAAAAGATAAACAATAAGGCTTCTTACTTCGTCTGCTTTTTGGCTTGCGATTTGGATTCGACGGTTTTTGCCTCCTCATCAGCTACAACAGCAGACGATTTGGTTGTTGTCTGTGCCGGTTTGGAAGGCTGAACAGGAGCGACAGTGGGATTAGGGACAGATTCGGTAGGCATGGCATCATTTGACTGAATCGGTTGTTGCGGTTGACTGCTCAACTTCCACTTGTTCCGGCCTTCTTTGCGAGCCTCTTTCTTCTCGTCCTTTTTGCGCTGACGCTCGGCAGCCTTAGCAGCTTCCTCCTCACTCAGTTGAACAACCGGTTTTGTCTGTATGTAAAATAAGGGAGAGGAAATTGAATTAAAAAGCCCACTTCCGGCAAATGAATCTCACACAACAATCAAAGTAGCGATGCGCCTCTTGTTAAAAAGTGATCTCGTTCCTCAGCATAAGTGAGTCGAATACTTTACATCAAAGTCTCTTCCGAATTAAACAATCAACGCCGCAGACCGAACAGACACCAGTTCACCTGTGGCCAACGAAAACGTTTGCATTTTAATCAACCAAGTAAATTTTGCATAATATACGCTCAGTACAATCCGGAACAAGTGCGTTCCGGAACTGACAGGTTTCCAACCCGTTAAGTCAATCAGCTTATCGCAGACACTGGAGCAGTAACCCAGTTTTCCTGGATAATGATCTGGTATTTTTAGACCTAAGAACTTATTTCGACTTGTTTGTCCGATATGTTCTCTTAGACTGTCTCTAGCGTGGAAAAACCCCAACAATCAACGCATGCCCGTATTGAACTAGGATGCGCATTTTGTGGACAGCTACCTTCGGTTTTTTTCTGTTTCAAATATGGTTCGACAAGAGTGTCCATCTTCTCCTCTCCTGTCTAACAACGGGATGGACTATGTTGTTGGACTCGTACTGGAAGGCCTCAACAACTGAGACATGGAATTTTGTTCCATGGGAAGCTGGCAGATATTGAGGTTGTGAGCGACAATACTGCGTGAAATTATCACACAGACAACAAACAAACAATGTTGATGGGGCTGTTGTCTATGTGATGTGTTTTGCACGTTCAGAGCGTAAAGGGTTGTTATAAGACCTGGTCAATCCTGACCCCATCATCGTTATTTCAGGCAGGTCACTAATCACTTCCCCAGGGTGATTTCATCTCATCAGCCTGTAATACTGTAATACTGGGCAACGAAAGCACATGATGCACTTCCAAATCTTTGTCATTTGTGGCTTCCCGAATTGTTAACTAAAGAGTGAATTCACGATGCGTATGTGCAATCAGTCATCATCTACAAATCACAGATCCAATCAATTCCCACGAAAGATGTGCACCAACTCACAGTGTTCCATCGTCACTGTCTGTAAATTAGCCTGTATGAAGTGGGCTGATTGATTTGCAATGTAGCAGTCCATCAGCATGCAGAAAAACATCGCCAATGCAGTGGCCGGTAAATGAGACAGTAGAAATGTTGTCCAAGCGCGCTATCCTATGCGACTGTTGACAGAAAACTCACGATGTCTAGGGAGTGACTTGGGCACATGTTACAAACAGCTTTGAGATCTAGCGGAATAAAGTTTACATGTGCCGCTTATCGAGCTGGGTACCGTGAGACAATTCATATTGCTGATTAGAAACAGTCTCGGACAAGCAGTGTCGTAGTAAATGGCGAGCTTGAATTCGTAGATTTGTTCTCTGTGAATTTTCGTTACTGTGGCTATTTGTTTGCTTCTACAGTTCACATATGTGTATTTATTTATTAACCTCTGATTTTGTGTACAACTATCAGGGTCAACCAATTCCGTGATATTTATGGATATGGTTCAAAGTCGATAAACGTCTAATACAGAAAGATATACAAGATGGAACTATACGTGATCTGTTTGTGGCCAATTTGAAACCACGTCTACGTAAGCTGTAATCTCAAAGGCTTATTGCGGCCCGCTCAGTGCGCAGTTGCTACAGGTTGACATCATATAAGCACTCCTGACAGCTGCCCGCAGTTCCCATATTACGAAAAACTATTCGATAGCTTAAAAAGACATTTCAGATTCAAGCTTCATTCACCGGTAGCGGGTATCACCTGCCGGAACAGGGGAGTTGAACTTACGCTCTTTACTGCTTCCTGAAAAGCATGATCCAGTAAGCTTATTCATATATACAGTCACAATCCATTGTAGATAGCGATTTAACCTAGTTACGTTGTTGTAGCCTACCTGGGCAGTGCTTAGGTGATTGTGCCTCAGCTTTGGTAATGCTTGTCTGGCCTACTGATTAATCGATCTTAAACGTATGTGTGTATGTGTATCTACGTCATCACTATGTGGTGGATTACCATACCGGAGATGCGAACATTCCAACACTCCGTGGAATACCTCAACGCGGGAGAGGAGGTACGTCCAAAGGCCCACAGCGAACGGATCGGGGACAGCGTGGGCGATCGGGTGAGTCATCGCTCGACTGGATCAGGCCAAACGGGCGAGGCATGGCAAGTAAAATAGAACGAGCGGTCAGATCGGAGGCGCGATTCCTCCAACACAGAGGAATTTCTCGGCACGATAGAACAGTAAAGTCAAAGCCCACAGTGGACAGATGGACACCACGAACGACCGGACGAGCTATCAATCAACGAACGGACGAGGAATAGCAACCGAATCCCCCCAACAGAAGGCGTCGGTCACACATTCAAACCGGGCAAAAGTGCACACGGCGTGTGAGTGGAAACTGGGGGTGTTGTGGACTGAAATTCTGATTCATAAACGAGAGCGCGCGCGTAGCACAGCAATCAGCGAGTTGGACAATAAAGATTGTGCTTTATTGGACGCCTTTTCGTTACAATTGGACGTTTGAGCTGTACGAATCACGTGGCTGTATTACTACATTCACACTGACCAGCTTTGGTCGTCTTTGTTCTGATGTTCTCGTGCATATGTTTTACGTTGTTACGCTGTGTTTCCGGTGCTTACTGACTACTACAGATTCAACAGAGAGTAAAAGTCATATTCGTATTGCCAACTTAAGCCAATTGCCAATTTATTAAGATGAAATACCCCTGAGTAAAATTCACTGACGGACGGTTGTAGAATGTTATCAAGACATTAATGAGCCGCCGCTGGTACAAACTAACTCTAACACAGAGGACGATGTCTTGTGGATACGTCCACACAAAACATGAACGAGATACATTCAAGGTATTCTTCCGGCCGAAAACATTGACGTGTCTATCCGGTATTCATTCAAACAGACCTGACAGAGTATAAATAAGATTGAAATATACATCAAACCAAATCACTGCAAACGACAATGATACTCGACATTAACACCACACCGATACCACCATCATCACACTCTCACAGCATTAGCACTGTCCACGCAGCACAACGCTAAATAACTGACCTTGGCTCTGGCGGATCCTTTCGGTTCCGAAGTGCCCGAGTCCGGAGTAGCATCCGGTTTGGCAGTGCCCTCTGGAATCTGAATCAGTACACACGGGGACTCGTGACCAGTGGCTAGGCTAGAAATGAAACGGGACCGTCACTTTTTACGTAGAAAGATATAATACACTTAACAGATGACTTAAGGTGAGAGCAGAGGTCTTCGTTTCCTACACACTCGAGCACAACGGCATCAATTGGTTACTTCATTATAACTGAACAGGAAATCCCAAACTAAGATAAATGATTACAGATGCCAACGAATAAAACCTGGATGACTGGACTGAGTCCAGGGTCAACTGATGGTGTATGTTATGATAGACAATTGAAAATTACAGGTTGACTTTAATCGATTGTCAAGGCTGAGTAACGCTTACAATTTTCCAGCCTTCTCAGTGGTGAGGATATGCACGGACTTGCGAAGTCTGACAGCCACTGGCTCTAACAATCAGTATACATCAAGCTGAATGACCGCACTAGAGCAGGGCTATTATTCACCAACGTTTAGAGAGAAAAAAGGAGATGCGCGACTAACTGGTTAAACAAGAAAAACGCACAAACTATCATGGCTAAACCAGACAATCCGTAGATTAACGTACACAACATTATTCAACCAGACGATCAACAGATGAACAAGACATTGAGGTAGTCAAGCAACGAAGAAACTACGATTTACAAAGATTATTTTGAGGGACAAAGTCGGTGAGTATAACCGATAAGGTTGTTAAGTGAAAACGCCGTTCGACAGGGCAACTTGTCGCAACCAGTGGCACTCCAGCACCTATATCACTACCACGTCTTCTACTTTATGTTCTCTTCTTCTGGAATATTCCGTGCAACCTATGAGGCAATCAACAACACAAACCACAATACCAGTTGAATATACTCACGGTTGCATATGCACATGCACATGGAACAGTCCGATCAACCTCTAGCCGAACCTCAACGACGGAGGTGTCTTGTCAAAAACGAACAACGTAGGAACTGGTGTGCACGAGTGTCGACTGGTAACACAACTAGCACGAGTTGAACTGACGGTCTTGCGAGCTTTACCTAATGACTAGTCTACAAAAAACCGAAACCAAGTATACAAATCAATCAACAGGAGAGCAGATGGGAAATTTACCACTTCGGATCATAGGGTGCGTCACATATATAGTAGCCACGTCTTTGCAATTGAATAATGTCGCCCTTCTTTAAGCCACGCAAACTGTGGTCACCCAACAGGCATTGTTCAATCTAAGAACAGAGAATGGAACGATTTGGACGGAATTGTTGCAAAAGGTCAAGCATAAATAACATGTTAAACATACACACATTTGTACTGAAAATTTTACATGATAAAGGGCCATAAACAAACAGAGTATCAAACGAAGATGGGGATAAGCAGGAAAATACCTAAGTTATGTATGTTAACTCCTCAAAAAAGGACAGAATAGATGCAAGCAAAATGTTATTGCGACAGAGTTTTTTTTGGGTTTACCGACGAGAACTAATTCCTTAAGATTTTACCGGCACTTCGTCTACATAGTCTTTGAAACAAGTTAATAATTACGATCGTTTAAAATGTACAGTTGAAGATTACCTGGAAAATCATGATTCCGGAATAGTGCAACACGACGGAGTGATGTCTGACGCAACAGTCTAAGTCACTGCGATGAAACCAACTGAGATCAACTATCAAGAACGTTAAGCGACAGACAACTTCGCTCGTCTACTCTTAATAGAAATAACTATATACGTTATTAACACACTTTGAAAGGATGACAATTTCTGGAAGAAAAGAAAAAATGAAAATGAATGGGGATCCACTTTGCAATACAATGTTACCCGTACGGGCCAACAAAGATGGTCATTACGCGAATCCAACCGCGATAGCCTCAACTCCCTAACAATGCTGCATGGAATCCAAGAAGATAGCGTCACTGTTGAATCTGTCTTAACTGTCAACTGCTTTAGCAAACCATCCTCGGGGGACATTTGTGATCACGTGATCTGACAATCGTATACAGTAAGAACAGGGAGGCGTTGTCACAACCTATCACATCCAATTATCCGAATATATTACATTCATGCATTATGGAATACGATCAAGGAGCCGGTTGCAGAACGAGCTGATTCAACCAAAAAGTTGACGACGTAGTACTTTAGATATGATGACCAAATTAACTGCAAAGTTTCGAGAACGAAACAATCGGAACGATACAATGTAATATAAAGTAGATTTACTACTGGTCAGATCAGTCATTAGGAAAAATGGAGGTGAGTACAAACGAACGAAGTGAACAACTTACTTTGGAATTCTTATTGATGAACAACTTGAAATCATCATCTTTGGTGATGACCGCTTTGGTCAACAGATGATCGTAGATAAGGCAAGAGAGTGGAGTTAATGCAGGACCGGTGGGGCCGGGGTCAGCCAGCCACGTGATCTTCAGCGTCTTCTTGTAGTTCTTTTAAAACAAAAGAGAAGTTAAATCACGCGTTGAACGGCGCAACAATTGGTCATGCAATACGTGGTTGTGAAACATGAGGTGATTAGTAAGAAAATTCAATGAAAACTAACTATAAATTTCCCGCAAGAGAATTCACCGTAAAAAGTGCTGCTGCGCCAACTGTGAATCTGATCAGGGTAGTCAGGGATAGCAAACAACGAACGCAACGACTGAACGTTGAACATCAGTGGCTGACGAAATTTTTCAACTGTAATACAATCATGGAAAACGTCAGATGGATGAAGGAAAACAACTGACACTAAAAATACTGCCGTAACATCAGAGGTACGAGTCTGTATAAATTCCCCAAAACTCCGCGGTTACTAGCTTTGTTCTACTATTCAGACTTCTGTCAAGACAAAAAAAGCAGCCGATTGCATAACCAACGCACATTTAAGAGTGCCCCACATTCTTAGTCGAGAAGAGGTGACAAAAATACGCAGTCAATACAAGTCAGGCTACGTGTTTCATATGGGTTAGTTCCAGATCCGTCACCACAAAGCAATTTTTGCCACACACTACACAGTCACATAAGGGTTAGACAGGAGCAGATGCAATAACAGGGCTTGAAGTCGAAACAATGTGATCGGGCACCGTTACCACTGAGCGACTGTGAGTTGAATTATTTGGTTTAAAACTAAGGCAGAGAGCTCATTGGTGGTGAGATACGAAAATTTACTTTACATAAGGATAGGTAACCAGTGGTTACTGTAAAAACTCACCAAACTGGACTTTTGAACTTACCGTGTCTTCCAGGTTGAGTTCAACATCCACTCCGGAAACAAACTGTCCAGTCTGCTGGACATTCAACACACGACAGTTACCCCAATTGATAAGAGTGACATTTTCCCCCTGTTTCAAACAAACGGCATCGGCATGTTCGATGAAAATCAGCGGACCCAAAAGAATGTTTCGGTCTCCCAGGTGCTCGTTTTTCGGATGAATGGGTACCTGAAAGAGAAAAAGAGACTCCCTAGTGAGCAGTTCGGTACGCAGTCTAAGGATAACGATGAGATATCGTATAAATGAAAGCATCCTATGGTTCGTTAACCACTTTCCGTCTTCATCCAGTGCCCTAGTAAGCAAAACAGTGTGCTTAAAAGTAACCAAACGGTGCTCAGGACGCGGATTAAAGAAAGGCCGCTGAACAAGCAATCAAAGATACTAATCTCTAATGCTACGAGAACGTTATGGAACACTGACTAGTAACCGAGTGTACTACTTGGAAAAATGCGGTCACGTTGCCAATGCTGTGAAATGGCATATCTGGTCTGGTCGGAAAAGTTTGTCCGATCGAAAGAGTACGGTCAAAGTGAAATATGAAAATTGCTCCAGCACTGGCGTCTGTAGATTGTTTCACTACCTTATAGATAATACTCTTTAGTCAAAGGGTCCTGTGGACCCAAAGAGACAAGGAAGACCGGTACGGGCACCGGAAGAACATGTCACGATTATGATCTTACTTGCACTAGATAGCAACAGGTTCTCTTGAGAAGATCGTAAAGCGATGGAGTAACGCATAAGTAGAAACGTAAAAGGGAGAAAAACGAAGTGTAAAAACAACGGAGATTTACGAAGATTTAATGACCTTAAGGATGCAGATTCGCGCCACTGGCTGCAAGGCACCGCCATGTCACGAAGTGTTTCAATCCAGTGGTGTAGACGGCTGCAAACTCCCCAACATGGCAGGCGATACCTATCAGCTTTGCCCAGGGGGGCGGTCGAAGTTTTCATAGTTCACTATCACGTCATTGTTTCGCCCCCTTGCGGATGCCGTTAACTACTAATGATCACAGTGACCTATGCACAATGCGGAACATGCTTTGTCAGCATACGAGGTATACCACCCAATGAATGTAGACTGTGAATTTCCATTACCAAGCTTTTATGTCGCAAACCTGTAACTTTCCAAAATACGCACGGGCGGATTGTCGAACTGCTTATACAGTCAGCCCGTCTGATACGAGATAAGTGATGGAGGCAACGGTAATCTAATGCCCAAAGTACATATATATCTTCCACATTGTAAACACTGGCTTTCATCGAAAATAGGACGTCTTTGAAACGTTGTAGATGACGCAGATTGGCTCTCACAATCCTCATAAGAAGCGGATGAGATGGCAAAACCCAGGCGGGTTAAGTCATTGACAGTTTTAAACGAACTGCCAGTAACAACATGCACAGAGTAAAAACCAAACCGAATTAGAAGAGGGCAGAATCTTTCAACGGATCAGGGAACGGAAACAGTAGGTTGTAAGTTCGGTAACTGAAGGTGTCACACAGAGCAACTACATCTGTATCAGGTAACAAATAAGTGGTCCATGTGTTGACACAGACCACGTCTTCTGTCATGGAACCTGCCTGTTTTTCCACGATATCTGACTGGCCGCGAATTCGAACCGGGACCAGTCCACGTGGTGCACCATCTGAGCTCGGCAACGTTGGATCCATCAACAGACCGGTATATCGAGGAGCCACTGGATCGATAACTTTTTTGTTAAAAGCCCAAATTTTATCCCACTCCATCTGGGCCGAGGAACGGCTGGAACCTTGAGCTAGGATAAACTGGCGTAGGCCCTCAGCTGTCATGCCACGCCGAAGAATCCCGGACACAGTAGGCATTCTCGGATCATCCCAGCCGTCGACCAAGCCCTCATCGACAAACCAAGTGAGCTTGCGTTTGGACAGCAAAGTATTTTGAAGCGCCAGTCTACTGTAATCGATCACCATTGGACATCGGAGTCCTGACAAAAATTGTTTGGATAAGAGGCAAAAACATCATATGAGCGGGGAGAGCCAGAGAAAGAAGTTAGGCCTTTGCACGAAAATCGTCAATCCAACCTGTGAACATAACAGACAAAACCGAAGAAGACTACACTCAAGATGCTAATTTCATAACAAACACGGACATGCGGACGTGTTGAATGTTAATCATTTTACTTGAATAACTTGACTTGAAACTGTCTGCATCTACGTCACAAATCGTGTTCAGGTCAAACAGCCTAAAGTATGACAGACATGTGACGAGGATATAACACAGTAAGCTGGCAAGTTAGTGGTTTCAAAAACAACATTTCCACTGCATAAAAGGTCATCATCATCATAACAGCCATGAGCCTGACCAAAAGGTACTGTGGCTCGGGCCGCCGCTCACCTCAACAGTGACGTGGAATATCCTAGAAGAAAACGTTACTAAAAGGAAGACTAAGCGGAAGAACTAGAAATGGTATGGATACAGGTACGCCATTGACTGCGACACATCGCCATCTCGGATAGCGTCTCTAACCAGCGGTTTGAGTGATCACGAGGACCCCATCCAGGCAGGCGACACCTACCCACTTTGCTCAATGGAGCAGTCAGAGTCTTCATATTTTGTGACCACGCTGTTGCTTGACCACCACACGGTTTTACCCAGTTGTTGGTGGTCTCAGTATATAATGCCCGGTACGGTAAACGCTCAGCCGGCATACGGAGGACATGACCCAACCATCTCAAGCTGTGCAACGTAATTAGTTGACCAATTGGTCGCGCATCCCGTGCATTCCGGAATACGCGCTGGCGAACGGCCACATTGCTCAAGCAATCAGTCCACTTAATATGGGCTAATTGGCGAAGATAACGATGGTCAAACACAACAAGTCTGTTGATATCTTCTTTGTGAACAGGCCACGTTTCCGAACCATAAAGCAAAATGGAGCGCATACAGCCATTATATACCCTTCCTTTCAGTGACAACCGGACGTCTTTCCGACGCCACAAATGATGCAGTTTGGCAAAGGCAACTCGTGCCTTCGCAATCCTCGCTGATATCTCATCAGCAATATTACAGGCTGACGAGATAGTGCTACCCAAGTATGTGAAACTGTTCACAGTCTCGAGCGAATTACCCGCAATAAAGAAAGTAGGAATGGAAACGTCCCAGTCTTGAAGCAACACTTTACACTTTGAGGGTACAAAGCGCATTCCATACAAACCAGCTCGGTCGCTCAACCTATCCAGCATGGTCTGCATGTCTTCGGCAGAGGGGCTAAGTAAAACAATGTCGTCCGCATACTCCAGATCGGTCAATCTAGCGCCAGGAAGAAATTCAACTCCAAGCCCACTGTAATCTCGAAGTGCACCCTCCAGAATGTCGTCCATGACAAAATTGAACAGGAAGGGGGAAATCGGACACCCCTGACGAACACCACTAGAAGTGATGAACGCTCGAGACAGTTGTCCATAAACTCTCACCCTGCTTACAGAATGAGCATCCCAATGAATGGCAAGCAAAGGATGTCCTTTAGTTCGGCGAGTGTTCTCAACTGACACTCGAAAAGTAACCATGACTGTATTTTGATTTCAGTTGTCATATGCCAACAGTTCAAGTTAAAAGAAAACCACCCAGCGGAATGTAAAAAAAACTGCGCAGCGGAAAAAAGGAAAGGAAATAATTTTGTAATAGAATGTAATTCATTAAGTCCGTGTGTTACAACATGCAACATTCATTTAACTGTCGGTATCTGATATTATTTTGAATATGAGCACGACCACATTCACGACATGAGAACGCATTGCAGTCATTTCGATTTAACACCCGTGCGCCGCGTCATGAGTGACATTTTTATTACAACCAGTTGGTAAATTCAGTAACGTAAAAATTGACTCTGGATATGTGTAGGGGTTATGTGTTACTCATCTATTCCACTAGTATTGTTGCTAACAGAACAGTATCAATGATGAGAATAACAAAACAAAAGGGAATACAGAGGCCTACTACAAACCAAACTGAACGAACTCCAAAATGGCAAGAACTCGGAAATGATTATGAAGGAACAGATGCAGCACATTCCCGAGAATATGCGCTTAAACAGTGATATCAAGACACTTAGACATCATCATAAGAGACAGCAATACATCAGTGGTGCACGCTGATGCTTAACTGACACAGCACTTAGACATCGGCAGTAACATGCAACCAGAAACCGCTGGAAGTAGAAAACCAACGTTGAATAATAACTCCAACGGATGTTAGCTGGGACGTGCTCAGATGCGTCATCTAACCTAGGCTGGAAGTGACATCAAAACGACCAATGTGTGATGTGGGCCAACGGGAATAAAAACCATAACGTCGATGTTCGCTTCTTTCAAACATTATTCAGAGAACGAGTTACAACGATGATTAGACACCTTCAAAAACAATGGTGAATCGGAGTCGATGGCGCACGGTCTGTGAGACCTTGCATTTTGTTGTTAACACCATTCAAACTAATACAACCTAATATTTCTCATTCATTGTTACAACAAAGTCCAATGCATTGTATTATGTTTGCCGTAAGCATACACATACATCCTAGTATTCTTACTAACTGAGGCTTCAGCGATACAGACAACCTATACACGGTCCTCATTCAGGTTCCGTGGATAGTCCTAAGTGACTCAGATAAGCGAGTAACATCGACAGGCCTAACTGTCAAGTCACACTACATCTTTCTCTGCTTTTCATATGCACTTCATCAGTTCACAATGAACACAACTCAAAATGAAAGATGCTCACTTGGCCTGTGCAATCAAGTTGTCACGACCAACGGAGATGAGGAAATCCTACGATCAACTTGTCACAAGTTTCACCCAGTTGGCAACAGGTACGATGCCATCCGGTAAGTAAACGAAAGTGACAGATGAAGTCCAAAATGCTTATTTAGTAGGAGGGACATTTCTCTTAGAGTAGCGATGGTGTTAGGGAAGGTCGCAGCAGGGAATTTGGTTTACACGTTTAACGTCGGATACGCGTCAAAGAGTGGGCAAACAACTTGCAACACACTTACCAAGAGCCTGACATATCCACGCATACTGATCGTTACGATCATTATACTCTGAGGTTCGTAAAGCATGAGTCACTCCTTCGATACTGTCCACAATCGGGCACGCGAAGTCATACAACGGATAGACACTGAGATAGTAGGGGGGAGGGGAAACGAAGTTGGTCATGAATCAAAATGTTAATAGAATTAGCCTAGGAAGCAATTAAATCCATGATGCAAAAAAGCATAAGAAAGATCGAAAGAAGACCTCAGCTCAATAAAACAATTTAAGGCACGATCGAAGCTGGTCAAGCGCGCACGGATAGAATTTGAATTGATACTTCGTGCACAGGCTCAGGTCGTCACATCAACGTCGTGCACGAAGATCCCGGACCAGCGAACAGTCAATCGAACAAGAACGACTGTATTTAAACTTAACTTTGTCATATTCCCGAATTTCTATTCTTTTTGGTTATTTTAGTATTGGTATGTATTGCGTAATGCACCTCTGAATATACTCTCTGTCTACTCTCCTGGCTGTATAGTATAGAACGACCACTGACAACTTCATATGTGAACACAAAAAATATGTCCTTGGCGCCTGTTTATCTAAAGACAGTGAACTGGTACACTCTTTATACTAACTCCCAGTGGTTATGTGCAGTAAATTTGGAGAAACAAAATGTATGCGGCTGCTGCAGATGAACGCTGTACCAATGCGATCCTCTAATAAAGGAAAAAGAAGCGCAAGGAACCAAACACAGATGGTCTGCGTTAACAGGAACGTTGCATGACACTGGTTATAAATAAACTGTCTTATATTTACATCCGAATATGCGGTTTTTGAGTTAGAAAATAAGGTCAATAGTCCATTATCTTTCATGGACACCGGGACGATCAAAAGAGGGATCGATCAAGTATGTTATCCTGAGAAAAAATGGACGAGCTGCATAATGCCTGTCTTGATAACGCTAACCGTACGCAAAAACGATAACAATTACAATCGTTGCCCAGTTTCGTTTGTAAAAAAGGAACCGCTTAAAACGTCGATGCCGCCTCGGTACTACATGAACTGAGCCCCATGTGTCTCAAGTTTATCGTAGATCAGTGGTTTGTTTGGTTGAGCTGTCTGTAATGAACATCTTGTAGAAATGTAACGAGATTCGCTTGAGTAAAAATCGTGTAATGGCAGCCTTCAAAATGCCTTCCGAATAAACACAAAGGGTAGGACGAAGCAGGTGTGCTCAAACCTCTCTTCATGTTCATGCAGATATTGAATACGCGACTGAAAGTGTGACGTTTCTTGTTGCCATTGTGAGCAAAAAAACTGCCGCTTTTTGACCTAACTTTTGCTAGATAAAAGTGAAAGCTATGTTATTTATGCCTTGTGAAAAGGGCTGATAGTTACAGAGAATCAACGGCTTACGCGTGTCTTTTACACACAAAGGCCGATTCGTTCTACGCACAATCACACACAAATCTGACCATTTGGCACCTTTTAGATACACGGGCCTCAACTTGACAACAATAAGAAAACGATGTTTAGTGTAAAATTCTACTATCCAAATCGGAGAACGGTTGCATGTTAATGCCAGTGTGTTCTGTTGGAAGATACGCCTCAGAAACCACTGCGAATGCTTGGAGGTCTCAGGCACAGTTAAAAGACCTTCGATGCAACAGTCGAGATTCTCACACCAATCTGAAGAAGTAGTATGTTTCACCTCATGAGACACCTGTGTTTCTGTACACATTTGTACAGCTGTCATGTGGTGACATCTCTTTGCATTTTGCGCAGATGTTTGTCCCACTGAACGACCGATCGGTTGAGTAGTCAGGCTGACAGTCATGATGGATGGTGTATAGGGCCTCTAGCCATTGTGTTTCTAGAACTGGCAAAACCTCCACATCACCAGGAGTTAAACTGAAACAGAAACTGTGTCCGTAGGTATCTTCCAATCCGTTGCAGAGAACAGTTGATTTGGGTATTAAGAAAGCAACGAGATGAGTCCTGCATTTAATAAATGACAGCACACATAAATTAAATGCTAGAGGGGGATTCGTATCTGTCGGATTATTAATTCAATAGACTAGTGGCCTTGACATTCGCCACCTGCGTATCGAAACAGTACCATTAGGGAAATGATTGACTTCTTATAGGGCACCCAGAATTAACAACCTATCGCCACCTGGAATTCATCCCATGAATACATTCGAGAGCGAATACGGAAAGCTATGCAGAATTAGGTTGAATCAAAATACAAGGTCCAAACAATCGTACAATACAAGTGAATTACAACATCGTTTATGACATACAGGACCTCTAGTTACATGATCTATTAGTAATCTGAACAGATTCATATACGAACGGAACAAAATGGCCAATAAGAAATTTATTCACAATATGACTCGCATAAAATTAGGTGATTAAATTCAAACACAACAAGTGTTTGTCTGAACCCATAGTTAGAATAACTACTTTGTCATCATTGCGAAGATTGTTTGGACAAGATTCTGGAAGTGACGGTATGTTCACATCACATGATGTGCACCAGAATACCCCAACCGGCGAAACGTTTCTGCGTTGTTCGTGTCTTCAATGAGTTGTCTATTTGGTAAACCATTACGGATCGTTATTAAGTAATTCCTTGGTTAAGCCACAACGAGTTAAAAACAAAAAGAGTTATCGGTTTCGCAACGTTTCGACCCTCTCGGAGAACCTTTATCAAGCGATTTAAGTCGTATTCGACAAGCCTTGCCTTGATCAGCGTTACAGAAAACACAATCCTGGATTCGCCAGATCGACATATATTTATGAAGGCATCAGTTTTAGAGACAATATTTCAAAGCTATTGAGCAACAGTTAACATACTTGTACTTATTTCCCGTCCGCACATGGGATTCTCTCTTGCATCGGTAAATCGTCGGGTCACGAAGGGCTCCGTTGTTCGAATTCATATCGATTTTGGCTCGTACACAACACTGTAAGCCAAATTCTGTGGCTTTTTTCATTTCTTCCCACCAAGCCAAATTTTTTTCGACCGCTAGAAAATGTAAAGCATTTGTGGGGGTCAAGCGAGCGAACAGACCAAACACAGGCGGATAACAGATAAACTAACCTACCAGCAAAACGTTATGCAAAAACAATGAATAAGCCAACGAATATCAGTTAACTGCTCGTATTGAAAGTCGGCCACTTTTGGTTCGATACTAATGAATGAAAGCTTGTAAACGAATAAATTCTTTGCGTAATTACTGCGTCGTTAGCAGACAGCAAAGCAACTAATGGCAGTCCAAAGTACAGTATGGAACACAGTCCAACTGGTCCCTCGGAAGTTCGGGCTTGAGAAACGGTACAAACATCGGATAAACAACCGCACTGCTGCGTTCTCTTCAACTCAGTAGATTTTTGTCTATTGTTCCACCAATCGGACGGATCCCGGTAGCTTTCTATAATTTTTGTTACCCAATGGCAAATTGAGTTCCTCAAAAATATTCATGTGATTCTACACATACACCCAGTCAACATAGTTGTCAGACTCGAAGGCACGGTGGAAACATCGAGAGGTGCCCATCACAAACACTGTCCATTCGTTGTTGCGGCATATGTCCCCACACACTATAATCAAAACGTAGTCAGATCATTTTTTTTTAAATCGGCTAACCAACCTTCTACACACCGCGCGGTAAACTAACATTGTGGCCCTGGCTGGAAACAATCAGGTAGGCTAAGCGTGTGAATTAGGTGGCCCATACTTTCACAATACTTATCGAACAGACAACAGTGAACGTTTGATACAGCTCCGTGCTGAATACTATCTGTTCCTGACAAATACTAATTTTCGATGTTTGGGACGTCAATGTGCCACCTGGCGAACTCCATCGTCGAGTCACTTGTAGACACAGACTGACCACATGGCCGTCAACTATCTGTGGTGTAGCTGTTTCCAAGACTGTAAATCAATTTGGGGCATCTGCGTGGATTCCGACCATGTACTGTTATGCGTCAAGTTCGCTTTGCGCTTTGATGACAGACCACTTCGTCACCAACCACAAATTGACACATCTACACTAGCGGGGATACAAACGCTAGATGTTAACCGGAGGACGTTTGACTCTCTAGTCTATAACCATACCCATCAAACAACATTGGGGCACATTGGAGACATATACGGCATGCAATGTATAGCCGCGGCACTGCTTCGTTTGATATTACCGCTCGTTCAGCTGCCAACCACCGAGTCTCTTGACGCTCGCCGAAATAATCCATCCAGCAGCGAGTACAATTCAGGTCGCAAAGCTACTCGCTTGGAACTCGGGAAGCATCTACGAGAAGATTGCATGGTTTGTTGGACACAACACGTTATCGAGATGGTATGACCAGGTATGAACGAGGTTGTCTGTAAAGCCAGTAGTGAGCGTATTCATGACCAAAAACCAGGCTAAGGAGGCCGAGCTCCAAAGGAGTTCAATTGGCCACCCGCACCATTGTCTGTTAAAGTCTCTCCGTCCTTGGAAACAGAAGCCTCGTTCGAGAGCAAGTTCATGAAACGCCACAAGATACCTGGGCCAGACGAACTCTCTCCAGCCTTTCTTATAGATGGAGGTCCAGCATTTGTTAAACAACGGACTTTTCTGCTCGGGAAAGGCTGGATCAGCGAAGGCGTTCCCAATGAGTGGAGGATTGGCTAACATCACTCTCATTTGCAAAAGCGACTCATGCACTTCATCTGCAAATCACGGAGAGATTAGCTTGATTCCTGTTGCATCCGGTCGGCTTGCAATCATCGTACTTCGCAAACTAGAGAAAAAGTGTGAACAGCATATCCGTGGAAATCAAGCTAAGTTTCGTCCTGACCGAAACCGTACTGATCACATCTTCACATAATGCTATATGTTTGATCGACTGTAACAATTAGGTGCACCTCACAGACTCCACATACGGAGTAGTGTACTTCAGCCCAAAGGACAGCAATGAGTCACAAGGGGACCATTCTGTGCAAATCAACCATGGATCAAATTGATCATATTGCTGTCAGCCAATGGTGACGCCACTTCAATAAAGATTGTCGTTCATTTTGGAGTAACCACTTTAACTCCGATCATGCTACTGTTCGTGCCCGCTTTGTCTTATAGTTTATTCAGAAGTCACCTGCTCACAAACACAAGGTAGTTAGCTGGAAATTAAGTGGCGAGGATACACGATATACTTATCAAACAGCACCGACAGTCCAACTGCCCGGATCGCAACAGTGGAGTGAATTCAAAGAGCACTGGGCAAAAATCTCAACAGTTATACGAACATTTTGCGAAAACGTCCATACCAAAGGAGGACCGCAGAAATGACAGAAGTTGATTTCTGCTGATTCAACAGACCATACGAAGAAAGCGTCAGCTGATCTCCTAACTGCGAAAACAGCAAAGACCGTCGTGAAATGAAATGCAAAAAATTACGAAGAATCTGACCATAAAACGCACTTCTCCGAGTGAGCCAAAGGGAAGAAAGTAGTTTGATCCGGAAGTAGCCAGATGCTGTCTTCCCTGACACCAGTCGTCAACAAGATGATAGTGATACTATAAGTGAAGAAGATCGCAATCAAGTGACATAATTAGTGTGTATGGCGTTCACCCAATTGTAACTTTCGTCGATATGCTTATTTGCTTCGCCCTCTCCCCCATTTGACCAACGTTTACTTGGCAGTTGCAGCACACTTGATTCGCTGAGCCGACTAAAGTACTTTATCATTACGACGCTACGTGTCCGGGGACTATTTTCCCAGGATAAACTACCTTGAATGTACGTCTATTCCCATTCACTATTGTATTTGCTTGACGTTATTCATTACAGAATCATCATGAGTTGACCAAGACAGTCTTTTGATTTTGACAGACCTCGTGTGCATAAATTCAGTTAGAACACTTGTCGTATCGATTTACAAGTCTAGCAGTCGCCTACGAAACTAGTCAACATGGAAAGTCCAAACGTAACGGATGTCAATGCTCCTGATCCATCAGAACATTCAATATATGGCACTGAGTCTTCAACTTCACCGGCAGGAAATAACCTTTTGGAAAAGCAATCAGAACTGGAACTGATGAAGCCTCACATTCAGGAGCTGGAGAAACGTATCGAACTAGAGGGAATGAAACAGTCCACGTCACAATTTGTGTGAGTCCAAAAGGATAAGAAAACGGAGCAGATTTTTAGCGACGTCCAACAAGTTAAAGCAACACTATTTACACGTACTTTTCAAGCAGAAGTAGTGGCCCGTGCTATGGGGCAGCATTTGGATTGACCTAAGCAAGAAATTCAACGATTTGACGGCAATCCGAAATCACACTGGTCATTCCTAAAAAGAATTTCAGATCGCGATCGAAGGAAAGACGAGCGACAAACAAGCATCATTAACGTAGTTAGTTCGATTCTGCAACGGTCTGGCCAAAACCGCCATTCAACACTGCACTGTGTTGAATGTTCTGGCCAGCAGCATCCTTCACAAACGTTTTGGTTAAAACTACATGGTCGCCAGGTCCTCCACAGATGAGCTTTTGAATGAATCACGTCTATCCCCTGAGGATTCGACAGCCTTAATTTACTCGGCTCAGCAAATGCGCGTTTGTGACGCCACACTCACACAACTGGAATGACTCTGATCTAAATATTAACAGGACCATCGGGACAATTGTAAAAAGGCTTCCATCTTACCTTCAGTTTAAATGGGTTGAGGTAGCTGCAACAATTTCTCGTCAGAACCGTGAACCATTATTTTCCGACTTACTGATGTTTGTTGAAGAACGCGCGGGCACACTATGTACAAGGTTTGGTGACATACCGTCCGATATGAGACTCGCGGGAAAGGTTGGAATGCGAGGTATAACAGCATCATTCAAAAGGGGGGTATACACTTGACACGAAGTGGAAGTCAACCCGTGACTAACGAATCGACCTTTCCTATCCACTGTTCCATTTGCGACGGTTCGCACTACTCCGATAGATGTGCCGAGCTTTTGACGAGGTCTGTTAGTGGCAGGCTAAATATAATACGAGGACACAAGTTATGTTGCCTGTGCCTGGAAGCCAGTCATGTAGCGGCCAAATGCAGACGGCTGCGTGGCTGTACAGCCGAAGGGTGTGGTGGACGGCATCATCGCTTGCTGCACCCCGATTCTCACGTCCCCACTTCACCCACCATCAATAACCATCATTCGGTAGTGTTTCTCCCGATCCCATCAGCACAAACGCATGTTAGCCGTATTCAAGTAGCCCTGCCAATCGTACCAGTTGTGATGTGACATACCGGACGCAGTATACATACCTGTGAGTTCTTCGACAATGGATTCGATGCCACCCTTATTCGGGAGTCACTGTTAAAAGGATCGGGCTTAAGTGGACAGCCGAAATGATTCACATCGAGTACTCTCAATCAGTATCGCACTCTCATTTCAACCGAAGTGGAACTTGACATAGAATCTGCCGATTCAAAGATGATTATGTATTTGACATAGACTTGTTCAATCAAAAGGCTGCCCGAAGTAAGTCGAACTGTTCATACGAAGGACTGATTGCAGTCTTCGGGCCAACTTAGAGATGTTCAGTTTTCGAGCTGTTCAACCCCTGAAGTTCGCATACTTATCGGGTCAGACGTACCTGAAGCTCATTGGGCTACGGAACAGAGGACTTAAATGGAACGAACCCCATGCCGTGCGCACGATACTGGGGTGGACGCTCAGGGGACCGATAAGTCATCGAGAGAACTCTGCGTTTGATGTTCACACCCTTCAATTGCAAGACATACACAGTGTTATTCAGAGACAATATAATAAGGAATTCGTAAATTCGACCCCAGATAAGGAACGAGACATGTCCAACGAGGACCGTGAGGTGCTTACAAAGCTGGAACACGCATACTATTGAAAGATGACCACCACGAATTCGGTCTTCCTTGGGGTACAGACCCACAACTTTTGCCTGATGACCGATCTGTTGTGCTTCGGCGTCTTCCAACATTCCGCAATCGACTTCAGAGAGATCCGGAACCGTTGGCTAACTATTCTACCGTCGTTTGTAATTATATTGAAAAGGGTTATGCTGAGGCTGCTCCAGCTACTGACAACGCCTGGTATTTGCCGTACCATTTAGTTTTTCACCCGGCAAAGCCCCCATAAACTACGCATTGTTTTCGACTGCGCCAAGCAATATGCATCGCATTCTCTGAACGACCAACTGCTCTCTGGACTCGACCTGACGAATCCCTTGGTCGCCATCTTGTTCACGTTTAGGCTAGAAAAGAAAACGGTGACAGCCGACATTGAGGCCATGTTTCATTAAGTGTGACTCCCAGAAAAGGATCGTAACTACCTGCGATTTTTGTGGTGGTCAGAAGATAACGTGTACGAATACCCTCAGGACTTCCGCATGGGTTTTCACCTGTATGATGCTTTGTTTTATCCAAGTTGCGTCAACCGCTCGTCATCTCCTAAAACGCTTGTGCAAGCTTAAGTTGAGATGAGATGACATCGCAGACACTGAAGTACTACAGTTGTGAAATCGATGGTTGGGGTGCATTGCCACATCTTGAACAGATATAAATACCGACACCCACCGGACCCGATGAAGCTGACGTACAGGCAGGCATTTATTTGCACGTTTTTAGTGATGCTTCAGAAGCCGGCTACGGAGCAGTAGCGAATTTACTTAATGCAAATTCCCAACACGTTCATCAGTTCAACCAAGTTATGAGGATGTGGAGGTAGCAGTTATGTAGACGATGAATATCAGAAACATAGAACTGTGTTATCTACAGGTTTTCGCAGTGAAGAAAGCCAAAACTTGTGTCTGTTCAGAGGTAGATGGATTCGACATTGTAGCTTTAGGAACAAATGGTCTGGTTTACTAGTTTCATTTTCCCGATGTCCAATTCCAAGAATTTATGTATGGCATCCAGACCATTCGATATACTATTGCGCGACCTATCTGTCTGTCTTCAATAACTCTGAAATTAACTGTCTAGATAGTTTTAATCACAACTCAGCCCATTCACGGATGACGGTCGGTCGTAAAGGCACAGACACCAGTATCAAATAACCCGTTTGTGTGACTCTAATCAAATCAAATCAGCAGTGTAGAATATAGTTACCAAGCCAACAACAGCGCGATTCAACACAGCCTGGAACGCGAACACTGAATCATGTGATCAGCACATACTGAGGACATCATTGCAGTGGAACTGTGCGACAGACGTAACCGAAGTAGGTATCTCGGATCAGCGTTTCGTTCGCGAGGACATACCATTCATTTCCTTCTTGAAACTATATCAGTCGAGACGGAGGTGAAACCATATGAAAAATGTCGACGAAAGTTGATGACTGTGGTTCAATCGCGCAACTTTCCTCAGTTTACGAAGAAAACTCAAGTTAGAGATTGGTAGCCTGAGGTTAGACGGACTGCAACATTCCGATTGCTATAACAGATCATTAGCTTTCCAGGCATCTGTAGAATCATAGAACACAGAGACTGATGTCAGCGGACTGCAGCATTCGTCATTAGCCAAACGGATAGCCAGGAAGGTAAGAGCTTCCGCGAAAAGAAATAGTGACCGTGCGAACAGTTTGCACGTTTCAAATGCTTATGAGTAAACTAACGAGTAATATGACGCATAGAAACACACAGAGCGGACTTACAATTATCCCGGCAAACTGACGGAGTCCGACTTTCTCGTTGAGCCTTCATAGTTTCTCCATCTGTGTTATCCACGTAAGCTTTCCCGTCCCGAATCATTTGTTCACACAACTTCAGGAGCAGTTCAAAATGATCTGAGGTATGTGAGCGGACATCCCAACAGACGCCAAGGCGTGGAAGGTCGGAGAGGATTGATTCCTCATAAATCTCTTTTTCTTTAGAGGGATTTGTGTCATCAAAACGGAGGATCAAACGACCTTCGAAAATATTCTGCATTAAAAGAGTGTCAGGCGTAAGAATGATGAAAGTGTAGAGTATACTTATTGTAGAGACTAAGCCTAACACTGTAAAGGTTGACCTGTATGCTTCTAAAAAACGTAGTTGTGAAAATGTTCATGGTTTCGGAAAAAACACGTTCAAATGGAAGGCAGCTAAACAAACAGACAGGCAAACGGATAAACACCCACGGCCACAACTTATAACTATTCAAACCTGGACACACGAAGAGAGAGGCTTACAACAGAGATTTAGAATTAATCACTTTAATTTATAACTCGGTTGTTTGTTTGTAAGGTGCAGGCACCTTAACGCTGAATGTTTGAATATAGATTTAGTTACTTGTGGCAGTTAGGTCCCACCCCCTCTCTATTCCTGTGCAAGGTTCGATTTCAAAGTTTTGTGGCAGTTAAACATTACTTTGAACCAATGATGTACTGCTATCTGTGATGATGATGACAGAATTAATCAGTTTTTCACTTTATGGTAAGAAAATCTGTTTGACCGAGAATGTGTAATGATAACGACGCCCACAGCAAAACAGACAGGAATTCAAACAGAAACCTAAATTGCGGCTAACAACATCATGTGGAAGCGAATGTGCTGAGTGTCAAAACGAAATCGGGTTAGGACCGTTTCTGCTCCCAAGGTTTTAAGATCCCGACGCAACTACACGGCTGAAACCTACTACTTTCTGCACATTCTTGTCGGTTGTTCGGTCACCACTTTGACTGGTTCACTTGTTTACAATTGCTTGTTACGTAACTATCTCTTTCATCCTCTGCCACGCCGTACCGATAGAATGAACTCCTCTGTACCGTAGTCGACTGAAATCGGCATACAAAGTAGGTCATATTCTGTCAACTCTGTAAGTTACTAAAAACATTGATAAAAAAGCTCGCAAAGCATTCCCGACGAAAATTTGAAGCTGACTTTGCAAAAGCAACCGATGGACACTTTGTCACACAGATTGTTGATCTCTTCAACAACATCAATTCTGCTCAAACGTTACAGCGAGAGCAATCGCCCACAACACAACGATAGTCGAAACCTAGCTCGAAAGT
Source organism: Paragonimus heterotremus (assembly GCA_013368495.1). NCBI lineage: Eukaryota > Metazoa > Platyhelminthes > Trematoda > Plagiorchiida > Troglotrematidae > Paragonimus > Paragonimus heterotremus. The sequence continues at coordinate 2,319 of LUCH01000886.1, read as the reverse complement.
TGAATGTTCTGACCAAGAAGACGTGCAGAAAATTTCAGCATTGTTGTACAGGCAAGGCACCGATGAACATGCAAATAGAACATCTTTTCACTAAGTCCAACGTGACTGTAAGTTCGATCAAACTATGCAGAACAGAACTTGCTGTTTAACATCAATATCCATTGTACCAATCTTAACAAAAAGGACGTGTGAGTATGCCACTTACACCGGAAATGTCATGCGTGGCCATAACCGCTTCAAAACATATTTAATTAACGACCAAAAATTCAAATATTTGGTATCATATGCGATCTCCGCTCAGCGGTTTGAGTAGATAAACTTGTTAGAATTCTGCACAATATCCAGCAACGTGTAGTATTACACTCCGGCAGATTACGGAAGAAAGTTAGCAATCAATCACTGCAAAAGACGACGCCAATATGACGTCGCGATTGGGCACTTTTCGTGGCACCGGTGCAGTCGGACACTGCTCAAATCCATTTTTTTAAATCTCATTTAAAAGCCACAATTAACATCCAAACGGCACGCGACAGTTCGTGTGATTGTCCTTTCAGGAAGCAGCGCTGCCAAAAGTGTAATGAAAAGGAGCCATAAGAATAAATACTATTCTCCAAAGATGATTAGATTAGTCAGAGTTGCGTGCCGGTAGACAAACCATCGATGGATTAGTTAAACAGTGTAAAGGTTAGTAGAAAGTAAGTTATTGTCTTGGTGAACGATCATCAGATTCGACTTCAGTCAAGCACTGAAGCTGATATCATGCTAATTTGTAAGTAAAAATACAAAGTAAAAATATATGTAGAAAGTGCTCCGGATGGTTTACCAGCGAGCTAGTGTCGACCGTGAAATTGGGTTTAGTTTTTAGCAACCGAATCGTGATGCCAACTTTGCGCATACAACAGTGTACACTGGCCAACCAGGAGCATACAGTCGCTTGTCCATAACCTTGTTCGCTTGTCATAAATCGTCATTTAAATAGAGTAGCCGGCGAATAACTCCTAATATTGTACACCAAAAACCAAAGACCTGACCACAGAACTTTCGCGGTTATAAACACAGTTGGTAGCACCTACATGTCGACTTGACCAGTTTCATCAACGAAGTCACTCGCCTAGTGGTCGTTCACGCATAATCGGGATTACTCGAAATCTCCCCACAGGAACACATTGTTGCAAACTCTGGGGAAAATACGCCGGTTCATCCACGGTATAGTAATGAGTTTGACAGAAATCGATTTCTCCTCCTCGTAGTAAGTGAAAAGGAAAATCTTAGTTCCGAGAGTAACGCGACTGTCTCCGTTAAATGCTCCCAAGACAAACCAAAAGACGGGTGCAAAAATCCGCTATGTCCCCATCCAAAAACGTGTGCATCAAGTACAAAATTACAGGTTATTTATATGGTGCATAGCGACCTATAAACATTCCCGAAGCAAAACATCGAAGGGGCAGTTACTAAAAAAAGTAGTTAGGGTCACTAAGCCACCAGTTAGCATGGCAGAGTAAAAGTCGAACGGGTAAGAAAAAAATAGCGAGGGCTACCTCTCGATTGTTCAGGACTATTCCGCTTATTCCCGTTGAGTAAGACCGATTTTGCGAGGAAGGAGACGACTTTGGACGGAAAAAGTGGATTCTCTGACACAGATAACAACCTTGAACGCCAGCAGTTGCGGGATGACAACATCTCGCCTAACCCCTTCAGCACCCAACCTAATGCAACCACTTCGAACATTCAAATATGATACTACTGACTGTGAAGTATTGCCATCTCACAGAATATTTCCAACCGGCAGATTGAATAATTTCGAACTTTTTAACCCAGTAGACAGCACAGACCCACCTTGCTCAACGGAATGGCCATGGTTTCACAGTCCATGACCTCGTCGTCGCCTGGCCGCTTTGTAGTTTATTTCGCTCGCAGTAGCCATACTGGGCAATAAGCGGTGCAGCAGGAGTTCCGTCGGCATACAAAGTACTTAACTCGGCTAGCGAAGACTGCAGTCACGTGACGCTGGTTGCCGAGCAGGAACCATGCATCGACTGACTTTCGTGTTACCCATAGTCAACCCACTCGGTACAGGTTAACTGTCGGAGGCAACGGTGGTTAGGTGCCGGGAGTCTACACGCAGCTTCCGTATGAACTGGCTAGGCCTATTGTAGCGAAAAGGCGTTCAATAAAGCACAATCTTTATTGTCCGACTCGCTAGTTCTCACGCCACACGTGCGCTCGCGATTTTGAATCGCAATTCCAGTCCGCAACACCCCCAGGTTTCCGCTCACACGTCGTGTGCACTTCTACCCGGTTTAGGGGTGTATTTTACGC
>LUCH01000885.1:107125-162259 GCA_013368495.1 Paragonimus heterotremus | reverse complement strand
CCCACCAATTCAATGGAGTCTGACAGGCTTACAGGTCGAGGGTTGGCTAAGTTGGTTGCAAAACCTGAAAAATTGCTTCTGTGTACACAGGTTTGTGTTATATGGGCGAGTTTCCATAGGTTCAGTTGTTGATACAATTGTACGCCTAATGGTCGTCGACTGGGTGACATTAATTTTAAACATTGGTCGGAATATTTCCATCACACAGTCAGAACTATTTTGATTTAACAGGTGTGATAGTATAGCGCTGTTGAATGACTTGGTTACTCCATGGTTGAACCGAGCTGGGTGGTGTTCACGGACTGGTTCAAACAAGCGTCTGGTGAAGTGGCCAACACAACTGTTTCTATATGAACAGCTGATTGCATACACAGAGAGCACTTACTGATCAATTTGTAATTCATTACGTAGTGAAATCATGAAGGGGTTAACCGATGTATACGTTTTTATGAAACACGTATGGGTTCAAGGATATGATGGTTAACTGGTTAATCGAATCCTAAAATAGTCCGCGCATATGTGGTCGTGGTGCCAGTTCGAAAAATATCACATCGTGGTCAGAACTGACCAGTTGGTAACCAGCGGGCTCATAGTGGCCTACTTGTTATTGCCGCAAATACAAGTTCTCGGACAAATATATTTATTACTGATAAGTAGTTCAGCAGATTTAATAATTTAGAAGAGATCCATTTGCGAAAAATCTGGACTTCGGCTGGATTCGAACCAGCAACAGAAACAACATGCTCAAATGCGACAAATGCTCTACCAACTGAGCTACAAAGCCACGCCGGGAGCTCATAAATTTCACGTTTGGATCTAGTTGCAAACCCAATCAACTGTGTCATATGGACTCTACCAAATGATCCGGCCGATTTACTGCCTAAGCTGGATTTCTCGATCAGTTCACGCTGGAATACACCAACGCCACCGATGAGCATTGACAGTGAATTACTGGTAGGTTGTTTGGCAGATTGTATAATTTAGAAGAGATCCATATGGCACAGTTTGTTAGGTATGTAACTAGATCCAAATGTGAAATTTCCGGCGTGGTTTCGTAGCTAAGTTGGTAGGGCATTTGCCGCATTTGGGCATGTTGTTTCCGTCGCTAGTTCGAATCCAGCCGAAGTCCAGATTTTTCACAAATGGAACTGCTCTAAATATATTTATCATCGAACAAGGTGTAAGATATGATTTGTGGTGCATTGCTGAGGGCTACACCACAGAGTCTATTGTCGTCCTGTCATTCTGATAAACTACCCTCATATACAATGCATAATTCAGCTTGAAATGAATGCTTACGAACAAAACGCAGGAGGAATCGACCTGAGTGGCAGCTGCTTGAAAGGGTGGTTGAGGTTCCAATTTTGGCTACTTCAATTAACTGCACTCCTTAAGTGTTTTAACAGGAGCGAAAATGAAGTCCGGTCCGTATTGAAGTGGTTGTCTGAAATGTCCGTCAGAATTGGAAGGCTATGAGCAAGGTTGATTAGTTTTCAAAATTTATCGATCAAAATACTTCACTAGTTCTCAGTGGAAGACTGTGAAGCGTAATAAAAAGAAACTGACATGAATATTTAATAAAAACCGCTTTCACAGAAAACACATACAAAGTCATCACTAATTGTTCTGGACACTGACTAGATTTCTGCCCGATGGCACATGCTTACTTTTGTCAGTGACAATGGAGTAGGAGGTACTGAAAACTGTTTGGACTTTACAGCCCGAACAAACTATTTTTTGAGGAGAAACCCTGGTTTCCGCAACCTAATGGTGACTGATCAAGCCTTCCGAGTTTCTTGAGATGTACTCTGTGCACGACCGGAAATGCGTCCTACAAATCCAGTTGAGGAGTTCGCACGACGAGAAGCGACGTGACTGCATCGGCAATTGAATTTGCAACTCTAGTACGGACTTATTTTGAAAAATATTCCTGAATATATTTCGTCAGGCTCAAGTCGTTCTATTGATATACTATACAACACAATTATACTGGACAAATGTTCATTTTCTTCTGAGGAGAAAAAACTGTTGCAGCTAATATATTGACCCATCCACAGTTCCTTGCGAAATGTAGCCGCTGACACAATTTTGTTCCTGAATCTCATTTGAATAATTAGTAAACTTTTTGCATAGTCAAACATTTCGCCTACGGAAAATTGTGTTATTTTGAAATAGAAAGAAGAATGTCTTCGCTAATTATCGACCATGACAAATTAAACAGCACCGATTTCCGTGCACAACTGGGATAAACTACTAAATATCCCAGTTTTACTCGTTACTTTTATTCGGTGCAAAATTGGAGAAACACAAAGTAATTCCATCCACTTATGCAGCATTATGAACTGTTTACGTAACCATTCGTTTGGAGCAATTTTCAGTTGATAATGTCTGGAGTTTTCTTTACTGCCCGAGGCTGTGTAAATTAACAGACTTCTTCAGAGAATATGTACCAACAACCTGTTAAATCTAGTTGTACACCTGTCCCGAACAGCTCAGTGGTGATTCTTTCTGGTTTTGCTATTCGGATTTTCTGCCTTTTCAAAGATTATTAGTTTATTTCTTGGGAGTGTAAGTGCACTGTGAACATCTCACATTAGACGTCTCCCATTGCGACTGAAGATAATTAATGGAGAAATTATCGGAAAAAATTGTCACCAGTGCTATAATGATAACCCTTTTAGGTCACCAAGACAGTTGTTACTTCATTTTCACTACATTCATACAAAAGCGGTTCCCTGAAAAGAAGTGATTATTTTCAGTTAAGCATACACGAAGATGTATAAATATGTTTGTGAACATACATATCGGTAGGAATACATTTTACAAAGTATTTCTAACGCCTGCTTCTTGATAACAGCCGGGTATATCCCAGTGGTGCGTCAATAAGTTTAACCAAGTCATAGTCTTACAATTAATACATGATATATTAAACAAACTACATCCTACATTAAGGTTTTTAAAGTTCCCTTTTAATGGATACCTGTGTCCGAAGAGCATACTTTATCTACTAAATGGGGACAGCAGGGTCTCCAAAATGTAATTTCTTCCCTCATACCTGTTTCCTGAGGTGTTTTTGAGAGTTACAGCTGGTTGTTTGAAAAAATCGTCTTTTTGGCACGCTGGCATAAACTTGCGATGAGTTGAATATTACGCACAAATTAGTCATATGGGTAAAACTGAATGCCCCTTTAAAAGACCAGGCTTTGTATGGAAATAGATTTACTTTGGCCAACAGTCAGATTGTTGTTGTTGCTGTTGTTCAAAAATAGACCAACCACGGGACATTTTATACGGAGGTAATTATTAGGACCAATCAGAAGTTTGATAGAATAAAAATAACTCTTCGGGTCTGGTCACTGTATTGAAGAAGTTGCTGTATTAGAGTGAGGTTTGAAGAACCAAATTTAGAACGTATTGTTTCAGATTATAAAATTTGGTATATGCTTCGACTGTGATGGTGATGGTGCACTTACCTCTGGCATATTGCTACCATGCTAATCGAATAGCTGGGTGATTTGGCATTTGACGTTTGGGAGATTCAAATTTTGTCCTCTTGCAGGTAGGTGGTAAGGGCAAAGTGTCCTCTGAGAAAAGTGACTGGATAATACACCTTTTTTAATTAAGTATGAAAGAATAAACATTTATGTCGTACAAGGGCCGTTAATAGTTGACTCTCCTTGTTAATGTAAATAGACTAGGTAAAACATGTTTTCCTAAACCAGTGCATTCAGTGCATGATTATGTCATACATTTGTTAACAGCAATTCGCTTCTACGAATTTTTGCCGTCCACCCGGAATTTGTTTGCAGACTGTTGGCAGACTGTAACTGAACAACTGTTTGTACATCTAGATTTCAGAAGTAACCTAGAATTTTCTGCTACAAACACACCTCCATACATCACCCTTGGTCTGCAGCATCTCACAAACTTTTGCACAAGATCACTTCGAAGTTTAGCTTCTCCATTTTGTACATTATATCCGGCGGGCAAGCCAACTTGTTACTTCGAGGAGACATGAAGCAAGATTGTACACGAGGCTTCCCTTATCATCCCAAGTTTGGAAAGTTTTCTTATAACATCCGTATCCAAATATCTAGGAGCATCCCAAATAAATTTGTTCTATTTGACGAGTTGATCAACAGTGCTTCTCAAAAAGGTGAGTACATATTTTATGGGGAGAGTTTTCTGTAGTCTGTGCTTGTGCAAAATCCACTATTGACAGTTCTTAGTTGATGTGATACTATTGATTAAGCAGACAACTTTCCTGTACAGGTTTGTCCTTACTCTAGTTCCAGTAGATGAACCGCCACGAGGCGTGGGCAATATAGCAACTGAAACCAAACGATACATTGATATTTTATCCGGTCACTGTAAATTTACATTGTAAGTGGACGCATTTAAACTCAATGGCTTAATATCCTACAACCGATGCACACAGAAGACCGCTTAATCGGCCCAAGTGTTATTCGGTCCAGTAGGATAACCGACACAGATTTGCCACATAGGAATCACTTCTGCTCCTGTTTTGTGAAGGGCATTTGACAATCAGGCCACTAGTACCCACTCATACGGTCCGTACCTGTTTTGGAACTGGGACGTTGATTATTAGGTCTCATTCGCAAGCTGACATTTGAAGGTTTATATCGCCAAGGTAACAGTCGGCCCAATTCTGATAGCCAGATGGCACGATTTCACACTGGTTGACGTTCGTTGACAAGTTATTTTGTATGGATCACTAGTTGAGATGGTTCAAATAGTTATGTACTCACAGTATATATACCGGGCCCTCTGCAACTCTGCAGAGTTTTGTCATCGGTGTACAGCGGCAACGGTGACTTGACTATATGGGGTAGTACAAGAATAAAAGGAATGAATAACAGAGGTTCTAAGACATCCAATTTTGGCTGGAAGCCACTTTGACAGTTGTTCATTAACGTTGACCTTGAGCATACATCCAATCACACAGTCTGCGAGCTCACGCGATTGAGAGCTCAACAAATACGTGACTATTCAGCTTCCGCAGCAAGCTGAAATGACCAGCTCTGTTAGAATTCTGAAACATCCAGGTAAACCTTATCTGTGGTTAGTCTTGTGTCAGCAGCCCTCGTAGCACAGTTACATGAAGTTATGATTATCTTTTGCAGTGATACATACTTTTACTGAATTGTAACCCTCGAATGCGGTTTCGGCTAAGGTAGAGTTATTTTGTCGAGTACACTTTATTGCTGATGTATTTTCGGCGTAGACAGTGATGAGCGGAAGATGTGCGTGCTGTTTTTATAGTTTGTATTGCAACTCTAACATATTATAATTAACTTATCATTTGAAATAAAGTGTCTTGGCTTGTGGTTAGTATTCTGTGATTGAGTTATCTTACGCCTGACATTGATAAGTCAAGACTCAATTTCAAAAACACTAAAACATGTATATTTAAAACTGTTTAAAGTTTCTGAAGTATACTGAATTGATTGGACGGTCCAGTAAGCTAACTGGTCAAACACAGCACGTGTTTCCACTATACAGCCGTACCTACTACAGAATAAAAATTGTGTGGTACTGAACTACCGGTTGTGAGCACGTCATTCCGAAAGATCGCGTTCAGAAGGCTCACATCTCTGGTTATTTCGTTCGATTACTCATAATTGATTAAAACAAGTGTGGTTCTGACATCGCAGAGCTGAGAGCCTTTCGGTTCAGTGCCTCGTATCCAAGATTTCATTACAGTCACAGTGCACACTTCTTCAGCCCAAAGCCTTGGGAAAACTATATGCCAGCAAGAATTTGACACCCTGAGAGGGATATTACTATTTTGAACAAAAAAGATTAGTACTATCTAAAGGGACTGATAAAAAGGATTTATGATTATCCGGCAAAAATCCAAATGGGGTACTTGTACGTAAATTAGACGAATCCAGCTAATGAACCTGCAAAACTGTAATGCAGTGGCGAACCCGCTGGACAAGAGCCTCGATAAATATTGTAACGTCTTAGAAGAAAAATTTTGGGTTTAATCAAAATGTGACCTCTTGACAAAGTTGCCGAATACATTAGAGTACTTAGAAAGATAAACATTGTCACAATTCTACAGAAAACACCACCACAGCTGCCTAGTCCTACAAGCATAATATCGTAATTATTGTTTACAAAGAGGACGGAGGATCATCACAGCCACGCGACGAGAAGTTTTGTCATACTGAAGCGATAAGGAAGAGGGTTAGATGTGTGATAATCCTATGCGATCCCACACGCAATGTCTAAGCAAAGTCCATGCCCCAGTTAAGGCGTCTGTCATGTGTAGTTACAAATGAGACTGAGAAATTCTAAGAGTTAACAGAACAAGTATCGGGTTTAGTTTATTGATGAACAGAAAGCGACTTGCAGTCAACATAGTAATTATGGTAATGTCGACCATTCGTGACAGAAAACAGACTATCTTGACATTTTAGATCCTAGAGTTGACAGAATAAGGAACAGCTGGTTAAATTCACAAGACGCTCCCGTAAATGTGAGAAACAACTGTTATAGAAATGCATGGCCTCAATCCCGACATTTTAAACATATTCGGAAAGGAGCGTTTTCAGAGTGAACAGAGAAATCGTGAAACCACGGAGGAAAGAACAAAGATATGGAGTAATGCTTGGCTTGGAATAGGTTACATGGTGACGAATATATGTTCAATCAAATGGGAAAACTGCTTTATGGTTGGAGAAAATATTTTCATTAAATGATCTGAGTGAAACATCGAAATCAATATATTTGAGAAATTCTAAAGGCATACTAGCATCAAAATCGTTGAAGGTATCACACTATCTTTTAGCATACAGTCTTAATGTTTCATAATGTTTACCTAGATAAACTGAACACGTATGGATCGGATAAACGTGAGCAACAATAATGAAGCTTGACGGACGATACGTTGTTTGACAATTGTCTCCCGGCTCAAGTATAGAGATTGGGTGACCAAACACAACTAACTGGATTAATTTAGGTTTTACAATTAATCCGCTGTAGATTTGAATTTGATCACTATTACCATCCCTTTAACACGAGAGAATTTCTGATAAATTAAACGTTGAGTAAACGACTTTAGATGGCTGATGTGATTTCATTGGCGAGCTTCAAGGATGCGCAATGATAGACAATATGACCCACTTAGGCTGTTCAGCATGGATTGCCTCATTAGGTCACATACTGTGGAGCACTGGGTGGCAGTGAAGCCAGGTGCTCTGTGTAGAAATTCTCTTTAGTCGTACCAGTAACTCATCAGTCGGGCTCCTGGATACAAATACACCTTTTATTTGTATAGAACAATGATCCTTCTTTAAAGAACATTTCTTCGAGAAGAGAAGAATTCTCCCTCAACCCCGAAATTGTTTCAACACACTTCATGCTACTTGGAAATGTTCCATTAAAAAAGAGAGCACCTTTTACAAATGCGTTTGGAGCAGTTGTAATTCTGATGTCACGTTGTTGTTGGTACAAAAAGAATACTATTGAATAATCAATCAGAAAATTCTCTGAATTCCATCAGTATTGTTCCATCGTATGTCCCCGTAATGCCGACGACAGGTACGAGACAAACTTTAATTTCTTTGAGTTCAGCTAAACAAACCAGGTATCAAGATAAACTTTCATATTCGATTGGAATCTCTAAGATGACTTTATTTAAAAGATCCAGTTCAAGATGAACGTTTTCCAAAAGTTCGAAAACTGTCGAATTAGAAAATGTCACACAACCGGACTTATGATGTAGGTCCTCTAATGATAACGTTGTTACGATAGACCCTAATAATCTGCTCCGTTGGGAACTCGTTCAAACTTTGTTTCTCGTTGCAATTTTTTACTGCTGAATAACGGAGGTAAACGAGCACACGTTCAACACCCTGGAGATTCAGACGGCAAGGAGAAAACGATTTTGATGAATACAGACAAATGATCAATAGTAAAAGATTTTAGTTTTCATATATACTAAACATCACTCACAATTGATCGCAGCTGTCGCATTCTCATGGACTTTCCAGTCAGCCCCTCTCCAAAAGAAGCACTAGACACGAGTTTCGCTTTCATCCGAGTTCGTCAATAGTGCATATACTTGTCACGGCTGGCACTAGAACTTCTTTTCGAAAGAGATCGACTGGAAAGTCTATGGGAACTCGACAGCTGCGATCAATTGTGGGTGATGTTCAGTGTATACGGGTTGTCGTGAGTAAGTGGCAAATTTCGGAACAAAATGCTTTGTAACAAACAGAACAGCCACACTCAGCTGACCAATCAGCATATTTAGAAACAGAACTTCGGCGAAACCTACCAATCAAGTCGGAAAATTACTATTTTAATATGCCCCTTGCTACGTTCCTATTTATGATCTCTACATCGAGTGACTAAGCCGTGCTGAATAACAAATAATTTTAGTATTCTTGGTTTAATGACCAACACTTTTACATCAGAGGAAAACAAACACGTACCACAGCATTTTCCAGTTGTCACCTCAGTTGACATCAGCAGTCTACGACCTCCAACAGTACACTGATAAATAATAACATATTTGACTACATGCTGTTCAAGCGCTTTTCACAGGGTGTGATACACAGGGTTCCGACAGATATCCGTATGAATTCAGTGTGATTCCGACTAGTCTCAGTCTGCGTGTAATTCTTTGTCAAACTTTAACTGGTGTATCTGGAAAGACACGTGAGAATCCTAAGAAGGTTTCCAACTTTGAACTATATTGAATCCTCTAAACACTCGGTAATTGCTGCCATCTGTTCGTTCAGTCCACCGGGGCAAGTAAGCCAAGTGGAGTTTAAAACGATTGAAACAATTCAAAACAACAGATGAATTAGTTGTATCATCCTGGGAGTGCTTCAGGAAAAACATTGCAGCTTACATCCGAGTCAAAATCTGGTTTCGTTTGTTGACTTGCTTGTTGGCCATTTTACTAGTGTACTCACCGTGACCATAGTTGAGCCATTAACTCTGATCAAACCGGTTTATTTACTATGTTGCAAGAAGAAGCTGATCAAGTGCACCTTTTCACCCGGGTATTATAACATTGGAGGTTAAATGAGTTTCCACTTCATCACATAGATTACGCTATAGACAGATGTTTGTTGGTTTGATTCATACTATTTTAACTGTACATCTATTGTTTGTGCGATCACATTTTGCATATTCCGCTGATCTTCCTTCGTGAAACGTACAGTGTGTTATGGATTCACATTTTGTACACCCTGAAAACACACGTACATGTACGGGATAACATGGGAAATGCAAGCGCGTAAGAGGCAGGCAAATGTTTGTGTTTTTGAGCAATTCTTCATTATCTCGTCGAAGTTATCTGCCAAGTTGAGTGAAGCCTCAGCATGAACTGTTTCTGGACGCACAAAGACAAACTGATAAGTTTTATTAGCGGCAGTTTGCAGAGTTGCGAGATGTCTCCGTTTCCAGTGTGGAAAAGAACAGTGGATACGTTCAGCTTGAGACCAGCTCTTTGTATGGTCTTAGCAACCAAAGAAAATGCATTTCGGTCTTAAGAAAGAGTTGGTTTAACCTGAGTGGTCACTTGGGTAAACAGCCACTTTGAAAATGCTTACTAATCCGAGTTCCTAAATCTGGATTACTCCATCGTATCTACCGCCTAACACAACTAAATAAAAAATAACACAATAAAGTAGGATTCAAATCGCTCGCTCCGCTCTCCCTTATTTGATAGCACCTGTGTTCATTGTGATATGCAACGTTAGGTAGTATACTAATTTTGCGAAAGAATGGCATTCAGTTAGTGTTTCAGCAGTTTAGTAGCCACATCGCCAGTAAATAACACTTAAGGTAAACTGTAAATTTTTGGCGCCTTCAATCGGGGAAAAAATTATTGAGTCTTTCAGTGTTTCAATAAAAGAATAGCCGTTTCTAGAATGCAATGAAAATCAACTATTTCTTTCAACGTATTGCTACTGTATGTCCTCACGGGAATAAGTTGCGCTCCAGATCCTTTTTGTGTGCTGCTACCTAATCGCCGTTCTGATTTGATAAAGATGACAGACCAGATTTTGGCGCAATTTATTCACATATGTCGCCAGGACAGCAATTCACGAGGCAGTCCAGACAAAAGTAGACCATTGGTGAGCTCCATCAATGGCAGTCATGACGTTCAATTAATCTCAACGCACAATTAAAAATTCCCTTGCTGATTTCTTTCAAACTATATAAAACACTAGTTATGAGCTAGATAAGCTTGTCTTGGTTAGTCTAGACAAAAACGAAACATGTCATGGAACTTTGAACTTTGGGGCTGTAGCTAGTGTAACCTAGTGGTGTCAAATAGATTACATCCATTCCTGATACTGCTACATCTGTCTTCAACAAGCAATCCTCATGCGGCTAGTAACCGGGCAGATAAGGGCCTAGACTTGTATTGTGAAGAGTTGCAGGTTCGATACCCCGTTCTGATTATCCTTACGTGAGGAGTTCAAACAAGTTCGAGGCTGATAATGGATTGTCTGTTTGAGAGTGAGCCTCATAAAACGTGACCTTGTAAGTCGTTTACTTTGAGTAAAGTTACAACTACAACCGTATAACGGTTAAAATAGTAGCATACACAGCGAATGACTTACAGGAGCAGTGCATCAGTAAGCCATCCTACAATGATGAATCACTTGCATGCTTCGTAAGGTTTGTGGCTCACAAGAAACTCTTGAATATCTGAATGACTGTCTGGAAAATAGACGGTAGAAACGCAACTTCTCTTACATTCGGCATTCAAAGAGTTGCATCGTCTACTCGGTTGGATATCACTCAAATTGTTTAACATACAAGCCGATTGGACAGCGTATATTTCTATTTGAGCGTCACGTAATATTCGCATCTTGGCTACGACAGTTATAACAGAATGCACTGATCTTTGAATTCTACCGCTTCCGCAAACAATACCACGTCGACTTAGAACAGTTGAAGTCAAGTGTGATGACCACGTAATACAACTCCCCACGAAATGACCATAAATATTAAGGATTGAATAACACTCCCACTGAATCATAGTTTTCTCCATAATGAAGCTTATCCTGCCTGCCTTAATGGGAAACACCGGCTGGACTGTGACGCTGATTGTTTGTGAAGATTAGGACACCTTTTTCGTTCGAGAGAACTTGGTCCCGCCTACGTTTGTTTGTGAGGAAAGAGCACCTATTCCGTATGTATTCATAGTTGGTAAAGATCAGCTCAGTGATCACAAATGAACCCGTAATCTAAACAAGCTACAATAATTATAATGTCGGAGTAATCAGCTTGAGTTAAAAGGACGGTTATTACTTGACTTACAAAGGACCCAGCAATCTGATCCTAAGCGGATGCAGTTAAGCTCGGCATGAAGTGACTGCTTTGATGTTCATTTCAATCACTTGAGTGGCACGTGGACTGTAGACAGAATCCCCACAAGCATACCGTCAGCATTCTGCTGTCTTTTACAGAGTAAGACAGACGTCTAATATTAATGCAGGCTTCTAGTGTTACCGTATTCCAAAAGACTTTTCAACTGTCTCCTCTTCAAAAGAGGGCGCATACGTGAGTTATCCGACGATTGCAAACAAACAGACGATGCACTCAGAGATTGATATATTTTGTTGTTGCTGTTTTTACAGTGGCTTCGTTGCTTCAGCTGTCTTTTTAAGAACCTCCGGTTGCTTAGTTTCCTGGCGGTTCTGCGAAACGTCTTGCTGCATTATTCGAGAACAGCACAGGGAATCCGGTTAGTCGAATTGTACGACAAATCAAATGACATATTCTCTGCTGAACAGAAAAACTATTTTATCCGATTACCAATCCTACCGAGCAAGAATTTTTCAAAAGGTTTTTGGACAACCATAAAACCATGAGATGAATCCAACTTCATCAAGCGTCCTGAAACAGTTATACAAGCGCTTGCCAAAACTTCCCAATGTATTTTTGCAATACGACATGCGCAAAACTGAGTAAAGATATACTAGGAAACTCCGGCAATGATTGCTTGGGCGTAAAACCTGTAGCATATCATCTCAAGATATGCTGGCCGAAATTCGATGAATTAAAAGTAATATAGCCTGCATTCCACGCTATTGTTGATAATACATAAAATGGTCGGAAAATCTCACTGTCAAACTCACCTACTCTCTTTTTATTTGACCCTACTAATGAGTGTGCCATTTTTAATTATCATAAAGAATTCCGGCGAATTCCGTTTCAACCCGTAATGTCAAGTGGTTAAGCATCCTGATATGGAACAATATAGTGTCTTACTTGCATAAAATCAAATGTTTTGCAATCATCAATTTTTCGCCTGGGTGATCCATTGAGTATTTAGTTGGCCACATCGTAATCGGAACTGAAGTTGCTCGCTGAACTACAGACGTTCTGCGACCACCGAAGTCGTTGTCATTTTGATAGTTCAGCTAGTTTCGATATGTTACTAACTGCGTCCACTAATGCCGAGTTCAGAAACTTTCCCACGGCTTCGCCTCATTTTTCAACAATCAATTCTATTCGGTGTGACTCAACTGGATGAGCTAAGGTTGTTCACGTCAATCAATAGGTCGCACAAAGCGGATCATCTACGGCAGTAATCAGCCCAACAGGCCACAAAATCCAGTCACTTTACGGCTGTCCCGCGTTATTTTGAGACGCAAACCGATAGCTGATTATGTGCATCCTGCCCAGCTCGGCCATACAGGCGTCACTAGCACACTGAGTTATACACGGTCAACACGGCTGGATTACACCGCATCACCAAACGGGCGTTGGGCGTCTGCTTAGTTTTATTCCAACACGTTTTCTTTTGCGTGTACTCCAACAACTTTGTTTGCAGTTAGTAGACGCCAGATAGTTCAGCTTAACGGGATACACGACTTTCTGCTAGCAGTATAACAGCTGTAAAGAAATTCCAGTCACTCTAATAATAGCCAATCAACTTGTTCAGGCTACGTAACAAATTCCATCCCGTGTCTGTTTCATTACACTGTTCTTCCATAAACCAAGATTGTTTTGACACTTCGCAATAGCATCTGATGGCTTCATCTTCTGAGCGCCGTAGCAGTCATAAGCTGTGATCCCCGGAATCGAAGAGGCAATTAAAACAGTGATGGCGAACAAGTGAAGAGTGTGTAGCCATTAAGTGGATAGCAGCAACCACGCCTCATACAGATCATCGTAGTTGTCGCCCTCATATTTTCTATTGAAGCTGGTGTGTTTGTGATCATTCAGTGGACATGTATATGTTTGAACGTCCAAATTTAGGGCCCGACTTTTCCTTGATGAGGTCACCGATATGCGCACACTGAAAGCAAACAAAATATCAATAACCCTCTTTAACTTGTGGCGTATACTGTTGTTTAACTGGGCGTTAGGTACTCGATCTGATTATATCCTACTTCATAATGCTGAAAGCAGTGTAGAGTGAAGCTGTCAAGAATGCACTACAAGTGGAGATACCAAAGTGGCAGACGTCATCAACACTCATACGATTTCGTAACAGATCCGTTAGACAATTATACTGACTTTGAACTTCCACACGTTCGAACACAACCCCGTTCATGCTGTCAGAGAAATTCAACATCGTGTGCGCAAGATGCCACCTATCGAGTTAAACAAGCAGGTAGTTACTCAAGGCATAGAGGAGTTTACCAAGTGAACGAGAAACAGCTGTATGAAGAAATCGCCCACAGACAGATTAGGATAGTAACGGAAGCCGGGAAGTCGCGTCTTCAAGTGAATTCGGCTATAGTTAATGTGATATCAGTTGAGTTAGTCTGACCTTAACAATGATGTCTGATGGCTGACGTTCAAAGCCTGATCACACCAAACGCGTTAAGTTGAACACTAAATGAAGGCTTTAACTCAACTCTCACCTTTTGGCCAAATTGTTTCCTCAGTTGCGTTTTGCCCACAGTCGGTTACTCTGTTTAGCCAACTGAGTTAATGTTAGTGTTTCTTCTTTATTGCGAAACATCTCGAGCGTTATAAGGAGACAAAACTCAACAGGGAAACTGATTATAATCACATTTGCGTTGAATAAGATGTTATCTGTTGCTTAGGTCACATGAATAAGCCGTTGTCTGATTCAACCACCCACTGTTGCAGTTGGAAAGGAGCATATCTCCAAATGAGTGGAAGACATAGTCAGTCTAGAAAAATTAAGTGTGATATTGTAAAACTATCCAAACTTCCCACAGTAAGAAAGATACATTTGAAAATTTGTAGAAAAATCGGAAAAAGTTAGTGGATTTTGCCCAATATGAATTGAACGTTCCTCGCAACTGATCGCTGCACTCTCACACCCATAAACATTCCAGCCAGCCGGGCTTTCAAAAAGAAGCATTAAACTCGAGTTTCGTTTTCCCAAGAACTTATCACTTGCAACGATCCCGGTTTGAAATCCGATCATGTATTTCCTTGGAGCATTAGTTAGTGACAAAAATAACTTGCAAACTATGGGGTGAAAATATATTTCCTATTTTTTAATCTTAGCTTTTGTGGAATCTTGTTTTAAATTTGAATTTATATGAATACTTTTCAATGCTACAACATTCTGATATCCGTTTTCAGACTAGACCCCATCAATTTACTATAGTGCATGGAAATCATATCCTGCAGTACGTGCTTAAGTGGAGTGCAAAAAAGAAACTGAGGTCAGACCGAAGTTCCTAAAGTAGTGGAGCATGAAACTGGTCATTTGGCTCAAACTGAAACAAATCTTAATGTAAGATTTCATCTGTTAATTGGCACAGTGCAAAGCAGCGAACGTTGATTGTCATAAGGAATGTTGCCGTCGAAATTAAAGAAATTGCCAAATGAGTAATTGTCTCAGGATGTAATGGAGAAAAACAAGAAAAACGTATTAGAAACGGTGAATTTCATTAACTTGACTTCCTGTCCTGACAGAAATTGTTCAGTTGTAGTAACATTTGAAGAGATGGTTGAGTTACAAGCCACCGATTCTCTTGAGAACATGGACAAATTGGTTTGAGATGAATTGATTTATACGAGGTGTTAAGGGCATCAGAAGTTATGTTTGAGATAGTAGGCAGCGAAAGTATTACTGTGTTTGAGAATCCTATTTGTCACACTAGAGAAGTGGTTACTGAGGAAAATTCAGAGAAAAAGCTGTTCGACGGAAGATATCTTTAAATGTTTCAATTACTTAAAAATGATTTACTTTGAAGTGAGAGAAATTTCATCGAAAAAAACCACTGAAATTACTTAGGATGTAAAGTACTGTAGAAAGTTTGAGTTTGTGAACACAATTCACACGGACCTCACTCATGAAAGACTATCGGGGATCCCAGAGAAAACCTTGGAATGTTTATGCAGTGGAGTGCAGAGGACTAAACTGAAGTGTATTTTACATGTTTTGAGGTAATCCTCGTGTTTTACAACAAACATCGAATTATTATTATAATTTATAAAGTTTTACAAACTTGCACTCTCAGCAAAGCATATGCTACGATATACTAACATTTCATTTATTCTGTTCAGTTTCAAACATAAAACTTGCGGGATATATACTTCACACACATAAGGATCAACAGTGACTAGACAAGTCCACGAATACACCAAGTGTTTGGTACCCAGGAACAGGGAAACCACGTCTTGGCACACAACGTCGGTTAGTAAGTTCGGATATGCATGTCTTCTCGAAAAGTCAGTATCGTCAAGTTTGTGTTGTACAGCAGTAACTTGAATGAGTTTATTGGGTCAACTTGATGACTCATCATTAGGATATGTTATGCAGTTAGTAATGTTAGATTTCTAGCATTTACTCTACCGAGCTGAGACCGGTATATCATCAGTTGTTCCAAACATTTTCGGATATTTTCTGCCATTCGTTGTGATAATTGTCGGTCTGTTCTGCCTATACAACCATAGCTACAACTGCAAATGAACTGACGTACAACTTTGGCAGCGGGAGAATTAGAAGAACCACGTCCACAGTTGTGAAAAACTGGTCTTGCAATGGTTTCATCTGAGTCCAAATGCGCACCCGCGTATGTTCGAGCTAGTGATGACTTTAGCTTGCACATGCTGTCATTGGTTGGATGATAATCTTTGTATGAAAAAAAACAGGGATATATTTTTCTTTCGGACCGTAAGCACAAGTTTAGTGCCGTTATTCAAACTACTGTGTGTCCCAAAGAATTTCTTGAGGTACAAATTCCTAGTAAAGTTTCCTTCGGTCTTTCTCGTTTTGTCTGTAGTTTATCATGGATACAAATAAGCCCGATTCTGCAAAACAGGGTCTTCACTTAATCGCATTTGTATGTAATATGAGGAAAACTGGAAAACTAAAATTCTAACCAACTCACGTTGTTTTGTGGTAAACTGAATGCCATAACACGTTATCTGCAATCCCAGTATTAAGTACATCCCGAAGGATGGCTAAACTGTTGTTTAATTCAATTCCGTGAGAAAAAATAGGTTTGAATGAATGCTGTTAAGAAAGTCGAAGAACAAGTCAAAAGAACATTATTGAAAATTACAACATCACTAGCGCATCGTCTGTACAATAACGATTTGGCTGTACAGTCTGAAACTTGCTGTCCAATCGTTCTACGTCTGCGATGGATGAGAGTAAACGAAATGTTAACATATCGTAACACGTTTTCTTTATGCTCTGGTGAAGTGGTTAAAGAAACTCAACATCCCAAAACTTCTAGATGTGCGGCTCAGTACCTTCGTTCCATTGGGCGCTTCAGTAATGATCTGAATTTGGAGGTGTTCTAAGGTTTCTAGTGAACAGAACTAAGTAATTTCCCTCAAAAAGCCCCAAGGACGATCACATTTTTGTGATGCAAACAGAAACGACGTTCTTGCTGGTAAATTTGAAGATGTCAATTATTCTGTTTTTCAATCGTACAAAGGCTGTGTATTGAATCAACTGGGTTTTCTCTGATCCGGATTTTGAATAATCCGTCAGAGTCGTCACAGTCGTCAAAAAACCGGACTGGTGAAATCACACTGTGTAACACACTTCGAAAAAACGCGGTTGCTCATTCGCTCGTAACAATCTTGCAACGTATTGGGACACGTGAAAGCAAAATTTTCACACCATGTCCGAACTTGAAACGGCAGTTCACACAAGTGTCAATCAATAAGACCTTCTAAAGATTTAAAAGTAGATCTGTTTTGACTGAATTCACCGGGAAAAAACAAATGCATCCGGAAATGTTCTTCCGATTCACGCCAGGGTGAAAAGAACTAAATCGGAATAAATCACAGAAGACAGTTTAAGCATTTAGAGAGTAAAGTATATGTAGAAAAATCAAACAAAAGTTATTGCAAGCTGGCAAAATAGTTCTTCAATAGATAACTTCAGTTGGATTCATTGTTTCGGTGTTATGAGACTGATATAACGCGCCTTTTCCTTGCCAAACGTTCTACTACGACTTGACTGCTAGACGTGGGTCCCTGCTATGCGGCTTCACCCAGTCTACTTGCGCAGAGACAAGGAGAACACGATTGCGGACAAACAGGCTGTATCGCCAAATACCAGTTCCACCAAATGAATAAAATGCCTGTAAATATATATCATGAACTAGTGGCCAAATATGGCCATTTACTTGTTGATTCACTGTCTGCTTGTTTAGGAAACTTCGCTACCAAGTGGCCAAGTAAGGCCAATTCCATAGGCGTTAGTTCTCGGGCTGGCGTGACCCCCACGCCCACTTGCACTTATCCTCCCGTCGCGACACCCACGCTCACTTGCACTTATCGTCCTGGCGCGACACTCACGCTCACTTGCACGTATAGTCCTGGCACGACACCCACGCTCACTTTAACGTCTCCTGCTCGTTAGTCCGACGTGCCCCTCAGTGCTTTGTCTGATTTCGTCAGCCGTCACCGAGGGCCTGATTAGACTATTTTGATAAATTTGTCTCCTAACAGAGACAGTTTATTTTAGGAATGTGAGAACGTTTGGTAATTGAGCACATTTGTTATGCTTAGGTTGGCTTGACCCCAAATTCATCAACCTACAATTAAAAGCTGCGGAGCGTACCAAGGGTTTATATTTGAAATTCTGTAATGCATCTAGCAAACGTGGTCAAAATTCACTCCATAACCCTATTCACGCAAGGATTCATCATTCTGTCCACATCAATCGGATGAAAGACTGCTGCAATAAATGAACAAGATGTACGTCCTCACCTGATCGAGCAACTCTTTTTGATTTCAGCTATCACGTACTTCCTAAGTTCAAGAATGGTGTGCATCTCAGTTAGGATCCCTGTTCAGGTATACAAATTCCTTTGTGTTGCCTGCCACATATTAAACTAACAGCTGTAGCAGAGTGGAATGAGCCAAAATAAGCCAGGTCGTGTGGTCCACATATGTTTGTAGTCAATATCAAAAAGTCCCTGTTCCCCAAATAAAACTTATGCTGCAGTGGACGTTCTTCCGACGAACACTGAGTGACGCACGTATAATCAACGACACCAAATATCACAACCAAATCAAGTCGTTGGAAATATGGTACTATCGACATAAACAATATGATTAATAATAGGAGACAAATCCCGATTTATAACACTCAGTTCCCTCAATCAACTTAGTCAAAACAGAGGGAAGACATAGCGCGAGATGTTAACATTACGATCTACTCTCACCAGTCGCCAAAGTCAAATCAGCAAGTTTTATACAAACTACGTATATCAACAACAATTGAACGAAGCGGTGACACAACCGACCGGTCTGTCTCCCGCGTAATATACCAGTTCAGTCGCAGTTGCAATGACGTCTACATAGGCAGGACAGATCGGCGTTTGCATCAGCGTATGGCGTAGCACATTCCTAAGTGGTTATCAACTATATTCGTAATAACGGTCTGGTAACTGTAACGAACTCGAAGATCCCGGCCTCATCCATCGCTAAACACACATTAGCAGCCGGTCACCTAGTTGGCCCTGTCAAATCGTTCAAGTAATTGCTAACTAATCGCAACTCGAAATTGTTAGCGATTAGCGAGGCAATGCTAATCGAACATCAGCCAGTTTTGTGTACACAGAAGGCAATGACGCTGCCGTGGAAATGATTGCACTATTAGCGCGTGAAAGGTCAAAGTTACGTGGTTGGTTCGCTCAGTTGTTGTTGCTATGTTGGTTTGGCGTTGGCATCTGATAAGAGTAAATCGAGGTGTGAACATTTCGCGATGTATGTCTTCTCTCTGTTTTGACTAAACCTCAGTTCGCTTGCGTTCACGGGATAAGGTATAGCGGTTGGCCGCAATAGGCCATCAACGGTCGAAAGGCACAACTGCAAGCACAGGCGACCGACAGGCAAGGACGTACCGACGAAATGCGATCGGTTCTGTCTTATCTGTATCTGAATAGTGGGCCTTCAGGTAGACGAAAGTCTCAAGGTGCGAAGGACAGATAACAATGGGTGTGTGGGCAGGTGAGTGAGATTCAATGACTGGAGGAGAAGGGGTGTAGAAATTAGTATTTTTAGACGCGGTTTGTGAGATTAACAGTAACAGGCGTCTAGTTAGACAGGGTCACGGGGAAGAGTGCGACAGGGTCATTCGGAGAGAATTCTAACCTAGAAAACTGTCCTACATGTAGTTTATTTTAACCACGTGTGTGGATATTTCCTTATTTTGTTTGCAAACGATGTTTCATTTCTGTACAACAACCTATTGTATCACCTTTGCATGTTGTTCAAATTGACAAAATTGACCCTGTAATACAATACAAATTTTGTGCATGTCGGTCTGCTCTTCTCTTCGTTGTGCAGTCGTTTGACGATACTACACGGATCTATCATCCAATTTTCTGGCTCCGTTGCACTATGAACATCGTCGCATCTCGGATCGCGCTTCAGCAGTCCACGGCAACTCTGCGATATTGCCAACATCCGGATATTGGTAATTTGGAATATTGTGGTGGTCATCTCGAACACTTGTGAACACTTCCCTGTGAGTCAAATCTTTTTGATTAGCATAACTTGCTAGAACTTTGTAACTGTTTTGTCTCACTCGTTCATTTCGTTATCATCGATAGCCTAATGAGGTACACTCGCATTTACCTAGTCTATTAACTAACTCGTTACGACCAATATACGTGTACATACCAATACACACAAGCGCTTAAAACTGGACAAAATGCTCGAATATATATATATATATATATATATATATATATATATATATATATAGGTTTAGTTGATATTCACTAACAGTGCTAACGTTTTCAACAGAAATGAAAAGGCATGCACTTCTTGACAAGGGTGCTTTAAAATGTCACACTGTGATTTCGCGTTGCGCATGTCTCGAAGATCAGATGCAGTCGTTAACTGTGGAACCTGTGACAGCCGATTTCTACACCTGTAACCTACTTTCTTGTATACCTTATAAGCAACCTTCAACCACTCATAAAAATCTCCATATTTTCATCACTAGTCCCACCAGTTCACCTCTTTGACGATGTACATGTGAGCAATTTTCGCAGCATAATATTTTGAAAGCCACCGGAACATCGACCAAAATATTTGCAATCCGAGCACGTTCTAACTGTTGTTGAATAGCGATGTAATAATGTTGGCTGAATTCTGTTGCAGACCTTTGGATGAGCTGCTGCCTTCCTTCCTTCTAGTGCCCGGGGTGTGCGTTTAAAGGTGAACCAAACTTGTCTTTGACATCATACTATTCGGAGAGATATCACTTGTTCACTACATAAACTAGCTGTATAACTATCTATGAAAGTGTCAATTTTCTTCGTCTTTCTTCATCCCGCAGGTCGACTGTTGACTCTGTGAGCTCTGCCGAGTTAATATCCTGTGTGTTAGCTCCAATGGAGATAACAGTACGTGCTATAGTAGTGGGTAGTGATAAGCACGTCAACCAATGATCGGACCGTCAGCTTGTTCGTCTTGAATAGCCGAATGTCTGATGTAAAACGTTTAGATCTTTTGTCCGAGATGTCAGTCTTCACTCAATTTTAGACATTCACAAATGTTACCAACAGTTTATTACGTTATATTTCAAGTAGTTCACTAAAAATAACATGGAAGGGCCTTCAAACCTACCTGTGCAAAATTTTTCTCTGCTCTTCGACAAGTTGCTTATTTATGGTATAGGTCTGAATCATCACCACTGTGCTGGCAACACCAGTCGGATCCGCTCTGGCGATTTGTGTAGTACATGTCGTCATTCTGTGAATTTACAGTTCTAAACCCTAAACTAAAGGAGAAGATGAAATAAACTGAATTTTTATTGAAAATTAGGAGTGCTAGAAAACATATCACGGTTTGAAAGGTTTCACTATGAAAGGGTCAATACACGAAAATATACTAACTGAAGCTTATGAGTGAGGACGTCTTTTTCTTTTTGGATTGCACGCTTGAGGTGAACATCCACAATCTCAAACATGCCACAGAAATATAGAGGAAACCTGACTGTACAAAGACATTGAAGAAGAAATCGTCCAGATTTACCGTTTCATTTCCCACAGTGTGAACCACCCTATGTGCTCCAGAAGGCGTAGTGGAGGTTTTATCATCTCGTGTTGAACGCCCTACATAAGTCTGCTTACCTATTTGAATGTTTTGCATGTTGCTTAACCGATGAATGCAAGCCCAGATTCTTCAGTGGTTTTCGTTCAGTTGTAGCATGAATTATTTGCTTATTTTCTAGCTGTGCTGCAATTGAGATCGACAAATTTGTTGACAACACTGAGTAGCGCTTTAGATGTTTTTGACAGACTAGTATATATTGCATACAGTGATTTCAAGGGTTCTGATAACATCATTTTATCCCTGTGGGTCTGTGCAATACCGTTATTTCCGTAACATTTCTCAACGCGAATCTTGTCTTAGGCATCATGATCAACACGCAGTTGCATTCCACGGCTGCGCCACATTTGGTAACTCTGACCGCTTTATCGTGAACCTACCTTCTACAATCTGTAGTAAGACACGCTACACACTCTTCGTACGTCACGCAGGTCACAGAATCAAAGCCAACAGTACCATGTAGATGCCTACGGTGAAGTTGATTAAGCAACTACATCCGATTTCAGTCTGCTTTTTCAAGGCAACTCTTCTGATTAATTTGTCATGATTTGACTAGCCACCAAACTTTATGCCTCACTAGTTACTTCCCTTGAGAGAGAATTCCTGCTCGTGTAGGAAGATTCCCTCCCTCTTATCTCAACAGACTTCACTTTTACGCAACTCCACTGTAAACCTAAAACCAGGTGAAACGGTTAGCTGTTTTGGCCGCAGCCTGTGAATAAATAGAAAGATCGAGGATAAGTTCAGACATTTCAAAACTTTAACAGGTTGGCTGCAGCCAAAACAGATTAGTCTGTCACAGTGGTCAAAGCCAAAGGATGCATGTGCTTCATACCACCACACCAAGTGGCTTGCGCTGCAGCACCCGCGGTTCCATTCACGAACCACGTATCCGGTGTAAACCCGAAGGAATAAGACCAGTAGATACATGAGTGAGGCTTTTGTGTCCAGCCACTCAATGTTTGTCAGCTAACGGATTGATTAGTAGCAAACTGAAGTCTCTATCTCTCGGGAAACTCCACTGGCAAGTTTTAAACTTGGAAGGGACATATTGAAATTATAATGCAAGATGTAGTTCAATATTGGCGCACATGTTAGTGCACGGTAGAATGGATAATGAAGCTGAAAAAATTAAAGTTGGACTAAAAAACAGATAAAACATTCGCCAAACAATGCACCAACAAAGCTGGAGAAGAGGAAAGGTAGAAAGCCACAATGACTCATGATTCTGAAAAGGGAAATGGAAGAGTTTCTAAAAGACATTGGCTGGCGGTTGATACGAACGAAAAAAACGAACTTGTCTGCCATAATCTACTTGATACTAACGTGCTGGTGGTCTCATCGCCGACGGTGTACTATGAGTAAGTTGCTGACCTACCAGATCCAGAGGAACAGGGCATTCGCGGCCGCACACATCGCAACGCCATATAGTCATGTCACCACGACCTATGGCACCGATGGTTCCTTTGCGTACCGCGCGCTTTCGTTCTCAATCGCGCAATAACTGCTCGTTGAACTCACTGACGCCCGTCCGAATTGTATTCCTCCAAGCAGTCCGGTTCAACGCCAAGTCTTCCCAACATCTAAAATCAATTTTACAACGTGAAAGACTTACCTGCACAGCATCCTGGTATCTCAGCTTTGGACCACCAGGATTTCGCTTACCTGATCTCAGTTGTCCACACAGCACCTGCTTCGCAATACGGTCATCGTCCTTCCGACGGACGTGATCCAGCCAGCGAAGCTGATTCAACATCAGCAAGCCTTCCATCCCGTTCATGTCCGCTCGCCGCAGTACCTCGGTGTTCGGAACCATGTCCGACCACCGAATACCCAAGATGCGTCTTAGAAATTGCAAATGAAAGCGGCTCATATAGCGCACGTTCCGCTATTACTGTGTCCACGTTTCACTGCCGTACAGCAGTATAGACAACACCATTGAGCGGTAGACAAGGAGCTTAGTGCTCGGCTTCAGGTTGTGGTTCTTCCAAACACGTCTTTCAAGACGTCCATAAGGAGTGCCAGTCTTTGCCACACGAGCTCTCAACTCGCGATCCACGGACAGATCGGTGGATAGATTGTTGCCCAAGTAGCAGAAATCTGTGTAGCTGTTGACAACATCTCCATCAACACGGATTTGGGGTGTAGGTATACAGACAACATCTCCGCCCATGAAAGGCTGAAGGAAAGAAAATGTCTTACCTGTGTGGATATCCAATCCAAACTGGGAAGCTGCGGTCGCGACAGCCGTGGCTAGTCGCTGTAGTTCGTTCTTACTATGTGCGAACAGCAGAACAGTGGAACAAAACTGTGCATAATCGATCAGAAGATAATTTTCGAATTGGTCAATAGCGACGGCAGTATACAGGCTAAAAGTGATCAGAATGGCAGCAAAACAGTGCAAGCGTTGAAGTAACATACCGATAAAGTGCATATCGCAGATAAAATACTTTATAATGAATTATTCAAGTAACATAACAAATTTCAAATGTTAACTACACCCTTCCTCAGATAACAATTGGGCCCCTCGACTGGATGCGAAAACTACGTGAATAATACGAAGTTTCAATAGCGTGAAAAATAAAGGAAAATGGTAACTTTACTTAAAAGTAAAGGACTGTGTTCCCCAGTTTTAACAGTAGATGTCCGTATAAAATTAATTTTTGATTGATGTTGGAAAAAACGAAGTTTAACAGAAATTATAAGCCAATGTTAAGAAATCCGAGGCAGTTAACCAGGTGTCGAGTGGCGGCGACTGCTGTGTAGTCAAAAACAACGAGTTCATCCGACACTTATTCTGTTCAATACAACCTGATATCCATCTGTAAGTTAATCTAGGGGAACTTTCGTTGGTTAGTCAAGTCACATATTCGATTTATTGACCAGATCAACCAAAGTGTGGAATCGCATACAACTACAGCCTAATAAATTGATTTTAAATGTTATTGTCAGTTTGTTTTCACATTTGTTATGCCCCATATCTGGGTTGGATCAGTGAGATTGACAAGACCGTTTATGCACTGGACAATGCTTTCGTTGACAAATGCACTTTTCAGTTGAGTGTTTCAATGTCACCAACGTTAACAGTGAGCACAATGGTTAATTAAATCATACGGAAGTGCTGTTGAATAAAATTAGGCGCCACCACCGGTGTTATTCACGAAAACAAAGGACCGTCTCTAGATCGATTACGATTCAGTCTTTTACTTCAGACAATTTTACACATCACATTCCTGTCGCTTCCGGATCTGTATACGGCTTTCCAACATTAATTTTACAAACCTGGAGTGCGAAAACTCGTTGATGGTAAAGCCTAAATTTCTTCAGTTAATGATCGAAAAAGTGCTTGTTAAACGTTGATAACTCAGAGATAGCACGCATTTGTACACGACGTTGTCCTAAAATGGACTCACACTGTGAACAATATGGAACTACTGTTAGCTCCGCATCCATCCATTGCATGGAAATAAACCTTGTTCGACACAATTAATCTTGGTTGTTAAAGGGTTTCAGTTTTGTGCAGAATTACCGCATCCAATGTGAACAAACCAGATACTTCAAAGTTACACAATATCGTTGTGAAGATGTACGGTTTAGTCACTTTACACTCGTAAGCTTTCCGGAATATTGATGCACTGACTGACAGAAGTGATTATTTTACTGGAATTATGTTGTTCTCAATTAAAAAAACAAAGTACCAGAATAATTGTCAATAAAGCCTGTTAACCGCATATTTCAAGCACTGCTTCAACGTTCCACAACGATGGTGGTAAACTTCTATGAAGGTTACTCGAGAAAGTTTTAAGTCTTTCATCACTGTTCACATTACAACTTCTTGGACTTTCATTCTACAAGTCAAATCTATTGATCCCCTCATTTTCCATGTGGATGGTATATCTCTTCAAAAAACTACACTTATTTTTCGTTTTTGTCTCGTGCTGTTGAAATGTTCCCAATACACTAGGTTGTAACTGGTTAGCCTAATTTATCAAAACCAGGGCAAATGATCAATACTTCTTCCGGGAAGAAGATATTAACCTTCGGAATAATACAATAATATAAAAGACTTTTTTAAGATGAATTACTGCCAGACTTGGATGAAATATTTGATACAACGTTGTTTATTTCTTGTATCTTCTAACGACAGTAACACTTTCCATATTCCCTTTTGTACAAGATTGACGCGAAACTTTCTAACAAATATATCCCACGAAAACTATTAACCGGTCAGTCAAAGGAAATCACTTGTGCGGACAGAGACATACCGTACAAATTTTGTGTGAAAATTAGATCGAGTCAAACTGACCACTAAACTTCGTCGGTGTGAGAGACATTGTGGTCTTTCCGAGTATTGATTAGACCCTGTCATACGTACTTGCCATCCCAGAACTTGACTTAGTTTTCCTTGTCATTTCGTGGCTATTCTTTAATTTGTTGCTGTCAGATTTGACTACTTGAGAGGACCGCAAGGTTGCTGTCGGAAAGGATTCCTGAACCTCATCCCAAATCACTTATCAACGGTTTGGGAACATCCGCTTTCAATCATATAGGTTGAACACCACCCACAAGTGATCGCAGCTGTCGCACTCCCACAGAATTTCCAGTCGGCCCATTTTGAAAAGAAGCACTAGACTGGAGTTCCGCTCTCGTCAGTAGTGCATATCCTCGTCACTGCCGGGACTAGAACCACGGCCAAGCTGTTCATGATCAGGCAACGGTGTTGACCCCTCCGCCATTGACCTCACATTAGACACGACCGAATTATCATCGCATGTGAACACCCAACCACTTTCGCTTGTGAGTAGTGATCAATTATCTTGGTTCCTGTCTAACCGAAAAAGCCGGATAGTGATTTCCTAATCATCTACCTGGTTCGTCAAACCCATTCCAAGGCTGTCAAATCCTGGCTATCATCCACCATAAAGACTGCCACCACTAAATTCCACGATCACTTCTATGTGTAGGGACATTCCAACTATCTTAGCGAATTATATCGAAGCCACTTGAAACCGGAGCAAGTAAGAACCACTTGAGATGAATGACCACATTTTTCATGGCTGGTACGTGTGAAACTAACTCATTTACGTACTCGCCTAACCTTTTCCTACAAAGTTTAACTTGTATGTTTGCTATCTTCGGATTTTCGTATAAGATTCGCACATACCTCATGTAGTTAAAGGCAAAATCCTGATGTGAATGACTTAAAACAGAGGTTTGCGGAAGAAACTTAGTGTGAATTCTACGGACTGTGGAGACAGTTTTGAAATAGGATGCACTTTTACGGCATTAATTACAAGGTCGCGTTGATGGTTTGTTCGCTTCCGCTCCCCTTACTCGTAAGTATTCTATGTGCAAGATTTTGCGCTCACATCCAAATGCGATTTAAGTGCATAGCTCTGTAAGCGTCCGGCAAGTCCTTGCATAAAAACACAATTTTTCAGAAATTTTCTGAGTACTTATCCTTCTAATCGGATAGTATAATAGTTTGGTTGTAATACAATGTGTGATTTACACTTCGAGCAGCTTGACTAAGAACATTAAATTATGGTTATAATATCGATACACAATCGATAACATTCGAAAGAATGTACATATACATATGCTTTGGACAATAGAAACGTTTGAAGGAAATAACACTTGACAAATGTGAAACAGGTCCCCATTAGGTAGACATACAGATAATACTGAAGTAATCCAATAAAGTCATTTTTTAGAACCAGAATACTGGAAACAGAGAGTGCGGAGTTGTTCTACCAGAACTTTATACAAAACCACTTAGTGAATACAAAAATAATGAAGCGTTCGATTTTATGAATAAGCAAAGAAGTTCACATAATTAAAACGTGCACCTGTTGGTAAGCGTTTCATGAACATCTATTGAATAGTACTGATCTCCATCTGTTTATTAAAGTACAGTCAAGCTGCTCCTCATATAACACCCACTATACGGCGCGCCTCTTAAAACGTTCTCATTGACCGCGCGCCTCAATCCAATCGTTTACTTTTCTGTATAAATCTAATCTTATTATTTTACATCTTCAGTATTAGGAATGTCTCCAATGTAGCGCACGTTTGACGCAGCTGACGCCAGGGCTTTCTGCATAATTGCCATCTCATCATATGATACAAGAAGTTAAACAGTTTGAGTTGTCTGATGGTACAAGTGAGATGTAGCTTCGTGAATGGCCGACTACTCTACAGTTCTTTGACTCCGTTGTGTACTCCCCCAAGAAACACTCAAAAGCAACTCAGAACAGCAGTTAATCGTTACTGTCTATTAGCATAAACTGCTTGTGCATATAAATGGAAAGCAAGACTATTTGGACTGTCCACAAACTATTTCCATTTACAAGAAAATTCAAAGCTGCCAATAACGTGTTTCGTAAGTTATTTTTCCGGGACTGTTTGCCTCACCACGATGTAGCATATAGATATTCATATTAATGGTGACCACAAGAACTAAACAACAGCAACTCTCATAGCGATCTGAAAACATTCCATGTTATTTTCACTGTCGTACAGATAGAAGTTCACGACTTCGAAGCTTTGAGAATGCATCGCTTTTTAGTTTCATTTGAGGCTTAAACTCGGTTACAAGGTGGTTTCCGTACAAATGAGAATAAGCTATTTCGGAGATGAACAACCTGACCGTAGTCGTGCACTGTTCCATTAAGTGTATGAAGAGACGACAAGCTACCGGTAGTTATCTCAATAGAAATGAGGGTTTCAAAGAAAACAGGCGATATTCGGTCGTATTTATGCAGTGTGGTTAGAAAAAGTATATTCAACCTGAAAAACACTAAAAAAAATCGCTTCAATACGATATACGTCAGAATCCTGCCTCCAAAGTAGTGATCCATATGACTAGTTAACAGCTTTTCTAAATGGACTTTAATCTACCAAAACACAAAAGTGCTTTTGATTAGCAACAAGTTTAATCTTCACGCATATCAAACCTCCATAGGTTGGACGTCTTGGGTTCCGAAGAGATGCTAGGTTGAAGAGAATTGAGTGTAATGTAAATACTCCCTAGTGAAGACTGAAAGGTCTACATGGTTTTCGACATAAAGTTTTGGCAATCGCTAGTTTTGCAGTCCGGCAGACCTCGAGCGATTTTGTACACCTCAACAGATTTTAGCTCAAAAATCCGGCTTACACGATAGGCTTAAATGCGGCAAACATGTTTCGATAAACGACTTGAACGAAATGAAGCAAGTTGCGCACTACGTATGGTCTATTGAATGAACAGTCAACATTTTGTAAGTATATCCTCATCTCAAAGTTGCTATGATAAAATCAATTTAAACTGTACAGTCTATTACATACAACGAAGTTATATTGTGAATGAATTCCATGCAGTCCGAAGCCTTTCAGTTACCTTCTGAATCGTTCCACCCTTCATGCATTGATTCGTTTGCCTACAGTTCCTTGCAACACCACCCTCGTGCGGTTTTCATTGGAAACTTTGTGTAGCATATACTGCTTGGGTGTCATTGTTGTGTATTCCCGTTAACATGAATCTCCAGGGCTAATATTTATCTATTACTTCATTTTTTTAGTGTCTGTCAGTTAGGATGGTTGAGCTAGATTTAGAGTGATTTCACAAGTCTGTACGGTACACACTCTCATATCTGTCCTGATTTATTTCTAACTGCGATTGTTACGTATGCCTCCTTCGACAGGTTGGGGTAGATGTAACTGCACATACTGATGTAAAATTTATAATTAAATTTTCGCAGAAATGTTAGGCGTTTATCGCTCAGTGTATGTGAATTACACCTGTTCAAGCTAAAATCATTGTTGCACTTCCCCAAAATAGCAAAGTCTAAATAATGCATAGATATATGTCTCCAAGATGAAATTTCCCGTGTTAGTCACGTGTAATTTTTAACGACGACAAAACAAATAACCAAGAGATTATCTAGTAATGAATGACACCGTAGATTCTCGACATCATTAATAGTTTTGCTGCGACTTGTACTAATCATCACAATGGGGTACTTTTACCTATAGAATAAGTCACATAATAGGCGTTCCATTTTTGTACAACTTCTTCAGTCAAGTCAACTGTTTGAATGTAAGGTGGCACTGCCTGCAGAAAATATTCTCAGTTATACAGAGCAGTGCATGAATTTAGCGAACCATGGGAATAGGGAGTATATTGAAGACCTCAAACGAACAGTAGCTAGAAGT
The DNA here is from genome assembly GCA_013368495.1 of Paragonimus heterotremus. Lineage (NCBI taxonomy): Eukaryota > Metazoa > Platyhelminthes > Trematoda > Plagiorchiida > Troglotrematidae > Paragonimus > Paragonimus heterotremus. Next base: position 132,538 of record LUCH01000885.1, on the reverse strand, counting down.
TAACCTTCCTGAGGGTAAGATTAAGACATAGACCATGAATTTTCAAGTACGGTTTGGTTGCAGTTAGTGACTTTTCAGTTTGTCTGCCATGACTGATTATTTTACCAAATTCGTTGGCTTCCTCGAGTTAGAAAAGCAGTTTTCAACAATAAATTATTTCTGTTTTTTGCACTTAATGCAAAACCAAGAATTTATTGTTCCGGACAATATGCTTTCGTTGGTAGAAAAATCAGATAATTTGATAGGGTGAAATTTACTTGAAATCTAGGAAAAACTTTCAAATCATGATTGCCGAAGAATGTGATAAAACTTGCTTGGATTTATTTTGATGACGCGTACGATTACGGTACCTTCGTATACATATAGAGAGAGGGGGAAGGAGATGAAGATATATTAGGTGAAGCGAAATAACGTTTCAATATATTTTTGAACGATGTTACTTCTGCAATTTTACTTAAATATATATGAATATTTGTCTCAGATTCACAATAATAATAATAATTAATATTTATATAACTTATCCACTAATCGATGAGAAAATTCGGCCATTCAGATTAACTTCCTCATGATGTAAATTAAAACTCACCCTCACTGCTGTCGGAAGTAGCTTCTGCGTTATGAACACGCACACGATCCAGTAAACTAGCAAACGAGAACCACAGATTGATCGACCACACAGACTGTCATAAAACGATATCTGCAGCGAACGACTGACAAAACAACATGTTGGTGACGTTCCAGCAATCTCTCAACAACATCAGTATTAATTATTTTGAGTACTACTCAGGGAGATAATCGAGCAGAAAGGATAAGATAATCTGCCCAAGTTGAGCTGCGTTTGTGTGTGTCTCTACCCTGAAGTTGAGTATCTGGCCTAATGACTAGCCGGGTTTGCGCTGGTGTGTCTTTGTCCGTGTTAACATCCTATCCCCAGAAGCGGTCGAACTGTTTAGCTGACAGAAGTGTAGTCATCTCGGGCATTACATGAAACAAGACTGAAGATTTTGTTATTTGTACAGCGAACCCAGACGATGAAAATAAAACACGTACGTTCCAGTGCGCTCGACGTCAACTCGCCGGACAACTTCATGGAATCAGGGACGACTGGTTGAAAAAACAAAGTGAGTTGAAGCGGCGCAACGTTGACCGTTGACAACACAAGGAGTACTACGATTCTCTTGAGCTATCTATGGTACATTCGTCCAGCCTACTAAGGCAGCCTCTGGCAGGGACTTTTGCCTTCCACGCACTCAAAGGGAGAGAATTATGAAAGCTTGCATCCAGCACTGGGGGCTTTCTATCAGGTTGGCTACCAGTGATTAATTGACCGTTAGTAGCCTCCCCTAACAAGATAACAAAGAGCCACTTGTCTTCACCCTAGATTTGGAGAAGGTGGAAAGAGCTACAGTACTGCTGTGAGTAAATAGGGGTTACCAAGGTAACTTCTGGAGAACGACGGACCAGTTTTGGAACGTGCTTTGCTCCAGCTGGTTCACTCCATCTGCAAGCAGGAAGTCCAAGAATACACTAATCATAGCTTGGTTCAAGGATAAAAGTAGAAAGCAATGTACCGACACTTATCAGGGTATTAGTCTGCTGAGCTGCACTGAAAGAGTGCTAGAAGGAATTCTACTGAATCGACTCAGTAAGGAACTTCTGAAGACCAGTATTCCTGAGGACCAGTGCAGACTCGAGGCGATTCTCAGTACGGTGGACATGGTGTTCACGGCTCGATATATCCAGGAGAAGTATCATGAACACACATAGCCATCGTATGTCCTGTTTATCGATTTCACCAAGATCTTTCACTCCATTAGTCGTGAAACGCTGTAGACGGTGCTTGGTAAGTTTGAAGGTCCGAGTAGTTTCATAACTTTAATCAGGATGTTGCGCGTAGATAAATGGAACACTTCAGTTAGTCGACTTTAGATGATTTCACTATTTTAAATTACCATTTCAGGTTGAATAGAGCAAACACAACATTGACATGACACGAGTTATGCTCGAGCGGATTTCGCTGCATCTCTACTGGTGTTTATTGCAATCAAGCCAACAGTTACGAAACTTCAAACCATTAAATAATCACAAAACGTCAAAGTTCAAGACCGGTTCGAATGCTGCCACGGTAGCAGCAACGTCACGAACACTTCTTTTTGTACACACAAAACGGTGTGACGGTGAATGATTGCAGTTGTCTCGGCATATCGTGGCAAACGTTTTCTTTGTGCCAAGAACAAAACTCGTAATGAATTTGGTGAGTTAGTTACATGTATAGTCATCAACTGAGGCTTGACAATCGATGGCACTGGCTCCTTCCGCGTGTTTGCTGTCAGATTGATTGATTGCGTAACCGTCTGTTAAACTCATTTCCGCAAGCGTTCCGTAATCCTGGTTTCAAACTGGCGCTCAGTTCTGCCAACATAAGATGTTCTGTATCCAAATTTGTATCTGTAGGTTACGTTTGATTTGACGAACTGAGGTATCAGTATCTTAACAGGGGATGTGGGAATTCGGACCGTTCTGTACACGATCACTGGCACGTATGGACACGTATGGACAACAACTGACTTTAAGCGTTGCAAAACTATCCGATACCCATTGTCTTTTTTGAATGGCCGTCGTGAAACTATGGGATTTTTGGGGGGAACTGTGGGTTGATAATTATTTCGCACATTGCTGGTGTTGAATTTTCTCATAAACCCTTTCGGATAACCGTTGTTCAATAGAGTCAGTTGTATGCGATAAGGTTCGTCATCCAAGTGGTCACCAGTACAAAGCCTTCTTGCTCGATCAAATAGGAAGTGTACCAATCCCCTTTTATATGTTAGTGGAACAAAGCTGCCAACTGACCGGTCCACGCATTCTTTCGATATACGGCAGGTTGAATGGATCCATCTAGTAACTATGTTGATATCCGCAAACGGTAATCAGCCGTTAGTCACACTCTCTAAAGTGTGGCGGATGTTTGGTTGTAAACAAGTTATTTGGCCTAGCAAATCTGTTGCCCGCATCTGATCGTTCGTGACTGCAAGCTTGTGATCGACATGTCTTCTTTAGAGAACCAAACTGTTAAAGTTGCTTGCCATCTGCTTTTCCAGTTTGGCCCTAAATATACCAGCTAAAACTGGACCTAGTGGACTGCCTATCGCAACTCTGTCAATCTGACGATAAGCCTTGCCTTGGAAGTTAAAGCTCACGTTAGATGTATATAGCAAAGTGGGCGTTCTAATTCACTTTCTGGGACTGCAATATTTATCTGACTGGAAGTTACACAGGATCGCAAAAACTGATGGTTTCATTCAGTGACACACTTGTGAACAGCGGTTCTACTTCAATGAAGGCGTATGTCTTGTGGTTTGGAATTATGTATATTTTCACTCTTATGCAATGAACGCCGGTAAAGATGTAGCAAAATCTGCTCGGGCATAAGTCGTCTCGTGTCAGGAGTTTACTATTGTCACCGGCGTGAAGCAGAGTTTTGTCTTAGCCCCACTCCTGTTTGGTTTATATTTGACCATAATGTTAACAGTTGCTCATCAGCTCTCGGAGGATGGCGATGAAGTTAAATATCATACGGATGGCCGCTTACCGAATATTCGGAGTTTTGGTACCCCTAATCAGCGATGTGCAAGTGTTTGTTCGTAGATGATAATGCGCTGTTTACAAAAAACGAAGATGGACATCAAAGATTAACCATGACTTTCGTGACTGCGGCATTCAAGTTTAGTTCGGATGTCAACAAACTTTCAATCATTTTTTCAATTTTCCCCGGGAGAAAACGTTGTGCCTGTACCTGGAATCCGCATTAATAAAGGCTTTATTGGCAGCTGCTTGGACCCCCTCCACTTTGGTCTCATTCTGTCAGCAGATTTGTCCAGGGAACACAAGTTGCGAGGTAGTTTGGCAAAAGCTAGCCTTGCTTTCGGACTTCATGGAAAACATGTCCGGAAGAACCGGAGTGTGTGGATGAAAACCAGGATACTTGTCTATCACGCATTGGTGCTGTCCGTACTACTGCACAGCAATGAAGATTAGGCGCTAAATCAACGAACTTTGCTTCATCTGGGCCGCTTCTACGTGCAATGTTTAAAATGTATCCTAAGTATTCAGTGGACAGACGTGATAACAAACACCAAGGCACCTCAGCGAACAGACACGGACGGGGTTGAATCTAAGCTAATTGTGATGAAAATCTTCTTGATTCACCGCTTATCCAAACCCCGACACAATAGGAATTCTAACAACGGACCAAACCAAACGTCGCGTTGAAGATACTACATCAAGATTGGGCGAACAGTCTCAATGTTACGCCTTTTGTTATTCGCTCATTTCTTTGTTCCGTATTGCACCAATTAACGTTCAGTTTGTGACTGTGTATGTGATAATACGACCAGCCAGTGAGTGACTATGATTTCTTCAATACTGTTGTACATTCATAAATTTGGCTTCTTGTTTCATTAATATGAACTGCTTACTGCAACTAGTACGAGGTCTTCTGCTTATTACTTGCGTGTGAGTTTTCAATTCTAGTACCACTTCTAGGGGTATTCGAAGTCCCGAATTCCGATTATTACACTGATCCACAATCATCTTCGTTGGTTAAGTAACATTTGTAGGATAGCAGACTAACAAATTTCGGAGCAGCTGTTAAACAGGCAGCCGGAAGCAAGCAAGCGAAGCCCAGGTGGTCAAAAACGGATATAACAGGATGTTGTCTAGGTAAGGCTTTTGCGTTGTAACACTGACTTTAGATCTTGGAGGGACTTAGGGTTGTACCGCACTACCTGCAGGAATACGATCCTTTCGGGTTTCCTAAGATTCAATGAACGACATCTGCACGGCCGTGAAATGGATGGCGCCATATATAAAGAAACCATAGGTGTCGTAGGTTTTGGTGGCTTGGTTATATAGCGTTACGACTACTGGGGTCACAAGTGCACTAGTTGTCTGCTAGCATCAAGTTATCAACGCACTTTTCGCACATCATGAATGGAAAATGGAAGCACAAACTCACTATATCCGTACCATCCACTTCCTTGCTCTTATTAACAATCTGTCCTTATAGGAATGCTAGAACAAACTGGTCTTCTCTCTACTTCAGCTTCGTCGGTTCATTAATTGATGAATTTTTTGTTTATCGGTCCAAATGTATGTTTTCAGCCTTTTCTGTTTCAAATTAGTTGTAATCATACATACTCCTATATAGTATTACTCGCCTTTTATTCTCAATAATTTATTCCCAGCTTAGATTTTAGCACTGAAGTCACTTATTGTATATCAGTGTGCAAGAGATAACGTTTTCAGTTTCTTACTGAGTTATCATCTGGCTAACCAGCACTGGCCGGTTGGACTACAGTCTTCCAACTGCATGCTTCTTAGGATTAGTCTTTCAGAAGTATATTGGATAAGTGGCGTGCATTGAATCACAAATGACGAACCGCAAGCCACTTTTGGTGATGATTACGTGCAGACGTTCTTTGCCATCGGTCATTACAACAGGTTAACCTGAAATGTATATCGCCAGTCGTGTTCCCAATCTCACGTGACTATACCCCTGCATTCTCGTTGACTAACTTCGACACACTTTTCTCTCGTTCGCGTGTTCTGTGTCGTTACCATGCGAATATAATCACTACTAACTGACTACGATATGACACAAAGTCAGGACATGTAATTTTGAACGGGGGAATATAATTCCACTTGTTTACAATAATCACCATCATCGTAGTATTTAGGTACTGATTGGATCTGTTACCTTTCTTTGACAACTTTTGTGGCACCTGATTCACTCAGCCATTTAGGCGGATGCATCGTTTCAATGCATACCCTCATGACGTTGTCGTTTTCAACCCTATTAGTGCATGGTCCGACCCACACGGTTACAGTTAGTTCTTCGTCAAGCCTGATGTGGGTATTTGTTGAAGGTATTACTAGAGAGGCCACCTCCTCCCTTCACTCTATTAGTATCTGGAGACATAGGTAAAATTGTCACATTTGGTTCGGAGATCATGACACCTAGGTTCTTTCCTTCCAGAAACAATGATTACGTAGTTGCCCTACAGAGAGACCTCGCATAAGATCGCGCAGATGCCTTGATAAGATTAACTAAAGTGGTATCGAAACAGTTGTCATCGAAACATGTCATCATGGAAAACAACCCAACAAGAACAAAAACGGTATACATCCATTCTTATGAATGATAGCGTGTAACTGGGAGACCAACGGAGAAATTATCCGGTTGAACAGTTTAACTGAGAAGGAATCGGACATTGGAGGTAACTGATAAAATTCCGTTTCTGTTTTGAATACTACTTGGATAACGCCACGACCCATAAACCTACACATGAGCAGAGAAAAAATCACACTATCTTTTTGGATTTGAAGAGTCAGGTTCAGTGGAAGATCAACCGTCAGAATATACTTCAGAACGAGATCGCTGAAAGAAAGGTTTACCATAACATATCCGTTTAGTATTAATCCGGTTAAACTACCGTTTTTTGGTAGTTGCTGACAAACGGGATTTATATAGGCGTTTCTTGAGAGTTCGTCAAATTCATACTGCAGAGTTATTGGCTTCCGGAAAAAACATCTTATTAAAGACTATGCTTGCTTTGAAACAGTGACTGCCCTGAATGAAGTTGAAAAAAGCAACTGCAGAGTGTAAGATAACGTGTACAAAAACATTTCGTTTACTTTGCATCAGCTACTGCAGCGTAAATCACACAGTTTATTTACAGTAAGATGCGTTTGTTAGTAGTAAATCAATGATACTCTAAACATAATGGCGTGGTGATTCCGTTACTAACCATTTTTGTATTGATTTAAATATCTTAAGGAGCACAGTTGATAGGTTAAATGGTGAAAGTTGATGAATGTTGAAAATTAGAAACGGTGGGGCCGAACTCCAAGATTAAACCTTGATTGAGGCATGAGTAAATGCAAAATGAGATACAACGAAAGGAAGTAGACGTTTGAAAAGTCAAGCAAGGAAGAGGGTCATTTGTTTCTGCACACAAAGAATAGGGTTGGTCCGGGTCTGCAAATTTCAAAGCATGCCATGATTCTGGATGACGTATTATTTGGAAAGTCGTGGTTGCGTCCTGTTTGCGTTCAGTTTTTACAAGATGCCTAGAGATGACACTACGAGAAGTCCTGTTTACAGAGTCAGTTAGCCTTCCGAGGATTTGCTGACTAGTGCGTGTTCCCACTTGTCCTGACGTACGGCCGACGTATTTGCCACCACACACACAGCTTAAATTATAGACCACGTTAGAGTTGGTTGTCAAGGTTACTGGGTCCTTCACTGATAACGATAGTATCGGCGTCTTCCCCTCAATAAACACCGGTGCCGCGGCGTTTTAGGTCTGCTGGACAAGATCGGAAAGGTTAAGATAGATATGCGCGTCTTCGTGACACGGTGTCGGGTCAACTGGCTTCGGCGTAGTTATCAACAATACACAGAGGGTAAACGTTATATAATAGCGTTGCACATAATAACTGCTCGTCCTGTTCTAACGCATCAGATTTAACAGTCTGATATATTCTGTTGGATAGTTTTCGTACAAATGCGCGTTTGTAGGAAGTCCGTTATCTAAACCTTACTGTGAACATTACTCACAAGCAACTATGGCTGACCGCTTGTATATGATAATGCAATCGTGGTAATTTGTGGTCAAAAATGCAATAATCAACACAGTTACCCGATGAAAATTTCCTCCGAGTTCTAGCTCTGGCCGTTGTAACGATATGCATTACTGACGAGCCCTACCAAGAGCGAAACTTGAATATAGTTTTTTTATTCGAAGAGAACTTAGTGTAACACTCTGAGGGGAATGTGACAGCCGCAATCAGTTGTGAGTAACGTTTAATCCATACAAATCAATCTTCCAATACACAACAATAACTATCCCACATTGTTGTCGAATTATTTCTAAACTCGAGAAACGTATCACCATAATTAATCTATTCTGAACTGCCATGCACATTACGAATAGTTCGAGAGTCACCTCAATATTCTTGTCGTTGCCGTGAACGCTGTGAAATTCCCAAACCCCTCAATTTCTTCAAAGTAGATGATATTGTTGTAGAGATCGTGTAGCTGCCTAATATCACCAGAATGTAGAGCTAGAAGAGTTCGCTAAAGTTGGACTAAATTGCAAACCTTTAAGAGACAAGTAGACATATCATGAAAAATCAAAATAATTTGCACAAAGCCAACAGTTATCGAGACGGCAAGAAGACATACATTGCGAGATGCAAGAATTTCGTCTATTCTCATAGTCCGATTACGTAAAACATTTGATTATATAGACGTGGCACATGGCGATAAAACAGTGAAGTGAACATGAGTGCAATCAGAGTTCACTACAACGGTTACGAAATTGATTTCGTCAGCACTTTCCGTTACCTTGATAGTGAACCCTGATTGCACCCATGTGATGCTCGTTCGTTTTATTGTTGTGTCGCCATGTGCCACGTCTATATAACCGAATGTTCTATGTAACCGATTGAGAATAAACGAAATGAGTGCATCTCGTAATGTATGTATTTTCACGATTTTGATGAACTAGATAAAGAGAATCCAGTGTTATGTTTGATGTTATCTCCGGCAACATTTCTTTCGCCCTAGTCATACATACATACACGATATCACAAATGTATGGATTCGTGCTGGCAGAATATCAAAGTTCGCCTAATCAATAGTCCTGACTCAGTTCCAGAGGGTTAAATTTCTCCAGTGCACATAGAAATGACACAGACGATCGAATAGGGATGTGGGTGGACTCGTAATAGACGAGTCAGCAACTAATTCAATTTTCATATCCATGTTACGCGATTAATAATTTGACTGAATAGAACACAGACAGCCAATGCACATTCGATTCAACCTGGCAAACTAGAAGCAGAAATGTAGTATAAACACAGCAGAGATATGGGGGGAAAATAAGAACTTAACACTGAATGGATGAACCGTGAAAATACTTATACTCAGCTGAACTGGACTTGGTTACATACCTATTGCTAAGACCACTACCGTCAGTTTTTGTACATAAAGTATAGGTTAAAAATGTTTGTTGTCAGTGTCTCGAATAAGATTGAATCGCGTTTGTTCACAGTATGAAGAACAACGTAGACTGTGTTTATGAGTTCTATATCATGACACAATTCGAACAAGTGTTTTGCTATGACATTCTTAGTTGTTCCGATTTTGGTGTTTAGAAGACATTTCGAGATGTGTTCAGAGTGTGCAGTGCCATCACTACATGGTCCACACATTGCATTCGACATATAAAAGTAAAACCTCATAAACAAGTTTTGATTTGGCGAGTGTCAGCATCGCGTCTTTTCCAGGACTTGATGACACAGGGGTTGTTGAATTTAGTACATTAAACTTAGTTGATGTATAGGTGCGGTTTAGTGCTAAGTTTAATTGTCATTCTATTGAGAGTGCTAAACTATTACCATGAACGGGGTGGAGATATGCATACCATTGTGACAAACGGTTGTACATCGACTTTCGGTGAAAACCATGGGTAGCAATTCTAAATGAGTAACTGTTTGATGAAACTGAATTGTTCGCGTTACATTTCCTTTTGAGCAGACGTCACATACCTTCTAGCATAAGGCTTGCACGGACCCACGTTTGTGCACAACAGGTACAACATTGTGAAGGGAACCAAATGACTAATCCTAATCTTCTTTTGCCGTCCACATCTTCAAATTAAGTCGTATTTGAACGATGAATTGTCCTTTTCGGGCACAAAATACCGATATGTTACCACACTAATTCAATAGGGATAGAAATCATGAACATCGGTTTCACGTGAAGTTATGAACAGTTTAAGTCTTTCTTTTCAAGAAAGACCATAGAGATGACAACCAGCACCGGATTATCAATGCGTACGTCATCAGTTAGATAAGAGTAATATCCACCGAATTTATATTGTACTTTTTAAGTGTACGATACTAGAAGTTTGAATGAATGAAGCGGATGCAGATCACGTTTAGTTTTATGTTTTAGTACAAAATATTAGCAATTAGATGCGAAGTCGTTTCTTCCATACAACTTATATCAATCAGCTTACTGTCAAACAAAATTATCACACCGAAACTCGTGGAACATCAGCATAGTTCTCCCAGAATGTTACACAACGCTAACGTGAACAGGGTGAGAAATACTACACACCTTGCCAAACTTCAACGTAAGGAGTGAACACCCTAGGCTTCTACGCACACATACACACCCTACGCGCTCATTGTGTAAGGAAAACGATCTTAACAAGCTGACACACTTTACTAATATTCCTCTTCTGTTGAGACAGCCTCTGAGAGAAGGTCGTGCAGCTGAATCGAAAGCATGCCATAGATTCGAAATTATCATGATTGTTGACTGTAAAAGGTGTTGTTGATGTTCCACTATCTACCTCAGGCTAAGCAACCGTGTGATACACTTATGAACCGGGTATAAAACTTACATGTTCCTCCGTTATCTTGCCTTTTCCGTTTGTTTACTGTCGCCGTACTGTAAAGTCCGTAAGCACTTTGGATGCGATAGAGGTAATTGGTTGTGTGGTAATTGAAATCGCGAGACTAGTAGCAGCTAACGAACTAGCTCGAGTCCGTTACTAACCTCAACATGGTAAAAAAAAAACAAGACAAAAAGCTGTTGATACAGCTGCGCCTTCATTCTGAGCCAAAAGTACGTTTGTAGACAATAATACATAAAACATTCGGCTAGACAACATGAAACGTTTTTCACCCATGTACATCGCAAAGGACTCTCCTGACTGGCAATTAACAACATCCTCAGGGCAATCAGAACACTCATGGTTAATTGCACTTGTGCCGTTTCGGTCTGTTAATCCAAAATCATAGCACGTTGCGACCTGCAAATAGCCGTTTTGGAGACTGGGATTTTCGAAAGTTGTCACGTGATGTCCTGACACCGTTCTGAGGGTTAGAATAATCGTTGATGCGTACCAATCAAGAATCTCCTATCCGGTCTCCTATATTGAAAAGAAGAGGGTGGTCTTTTTAGAAAACAATCTTTCACCAACCGATTTGAAAAGAGTTTCCAAAATAAAACCGGACCTGAATATTTGTTACAGCTCAGTGAGTTGAGCTCTACAGCAGTTTACGACAGAGGCTCATCGGGGATAGTGTTGGTAAGTGCTCTACCTACATTATCCATAACTGAATGAACTGGCTGAGATCAGCTGAATCGTCCTCCAAAGTTTTTAGTCCATTCTCCAAGTCACAATGACAAGATGTAGGTTTACGTACAGTTTCATTAACGCCTTGTATAATACTCCTTCGCAAAAAATCTCTGCGTATCACATACGCCCATCTCTTCGTATTTCTGGATTGTGCATGTTTGGATCATTCCAACGTAATGACTATGGCCTAATAATTGTCCGCATCCTACAATTAACCCGAGAGTGTGATATCCACATAAAAATTCTGAACAAGATTTACCAAGATCCTGACAAAACTTGGCTTGCTGTGACTACAGCATCAGCGCTTGATCATTCTGAAACAGGATACAGCCGTGATTGAACAGTCGGAGTCAGCTTTTGTCTACACCGTTTTGCGACGGCTATTCAACCCAAAAACCTGCAAGCTCAGTGCAAAACTCTTGTAAAAATCCCTAACTACATGTTGGTAATTTATTGGACAGCACGCTATACCTGAGCAACATAAAATCTCAAAAGTGTGACCGATTCTGGCACAAGCAGACGTGATTCGGTTCCACTCAGTCATTTAGACTACTGTTGTCTTGTTCGGGAATACACCAGAAGAAACCGAAGAAACAAGGGCAAAGCTGCATGCTGAAAGCAAATGTTACTGAAAAGACAATGGTTTTGGCATTAGTTCTGATTCCAATTTGAGTTCGCAGTAATCGTGGAAGAATATCTGTTGTCCGACGTATAAAAAATGAGATCGTTCAGCTTGGAACGTATCTGAAGGACAAACTACACTAATTAATGAAATCGAGAACGGTGTTGTCCATTAAAGTGGCACGGTCAGTCGTACCGATAATCGCCATCAACTAGCACGACTGCTGCCTTGACCTAGGCGGTATCGACACGAGCAACTGGATGTCTCATCCAACTGACTTCTTAAGGTGGCACTGAAATCATTCATAGCACTGTTGTGACATTATAGTCTGGCCTGACAAATGAGTTCATGCACAAACTTAAAGTTTACATTAAGGATGCGAAGCCAAATTATGACAGGACATCCTCAGAATCATTCTCGTGAGAGGAAAGTACTCCGGACCCCGCACACGGTGTTGGTTAGTATCCCTTGCAGTCTACCGTTCCGAATGACTTCCGTTCATTGTTCTAGAACTTATGGTGGACCAACGCGTTGTGAGAAAACAATTATAAACAATTAGCCCGCAGTAAACTCAACGAGTAATCCAATAACAGCTTCAATATACCGCAGTTGAAATCCGACTAAATAGTACAAGCAAACGGAAGTAGACAACCGGCCCTACTGAGCACTGAAACATCAAACGAGTTGCGTACATTTGTACAGAGCAGACTGATATGGATGGCATATGAAAATGACCCAAAATTTGAAATTATTTGTAATAATGTATGCACTTTTATCACATGCAAATTTATTGTTAACAAACTTCTGAATCTAAGATGTCTGCAATTTTCTTTTTACCTTCAAAGCCGTCTTGCTCGGACTCGTAAATGCAAATTCTTCCAGTCTGTACACTATTTGTTTCACACGACTCACTGTTTGGTGGCTACTTATTCATCAAACTATTCTTGAAGCGAGGATCAGTCGAAATTCACTTTCTATTTACTTAGCCCTATTAAGAATAGCTTTGTTAAGAACCCAGTACTAGTAGTATGGACACGTCTACTTTATCATTTTCCACCAACTAAATTCGTCTAACTCATTGTGTCACACTAACTTCAAGCAGATTCATTTAGAATAAAAGTTTTCTCGTTTGACCTCAGCAACATCTACCGATAGTACACTTTTCAGTTTGCTGCCCGGTGTTTCTGGTACGTAAGGGAGTACTGTGTACACGAACCTTATCTGAATAAGTAAAAGCTCCAGAGAAACGTGCTTCAATTCATAGGAAAATTACAGACTGGTTTTTGTGTTGTTTGAATGATTCCACTGCAAACATGAACTTAACATCCCCCGTACCATCAGCTTAGATATCAGGTGTCTTGCACACGTTAGTATGGTTGTTCAACCCTCAACAACTTTTCCTCTGAAAATTATCTTATGTTTCTGGTTGAGTACCACACGAAGTTAATCAACATGCGTTTGTTAGCAAGTGCATCATTCCGTAACTATCCAAAAGTCTCTACATAAACTAAACAATGCCTGAAGTGCTCCTATGGCTCGTTTCCATGGTTATTTGCTAAAACACAATGTGAGAATTTATCAAACAATATACCATGTGTGAAACTGTCAACTGGTATATTGTCCGCCACCTTCCACCTCACAAGTTTGCCTTTTGGGAGGATTGTGGAGTAAAATTCCTAACTTTCACTACATCCTAAATATTCCCCGTCTTTTTTAGGCCAGTACATCGCAATTAATCACACGGCGGCGCAACCGACGACCCAGTATCACACGAATTACATTTACGAAATTGTGATCAAATAATTAACCGTAAGAAAAAATGCTCACATTAAATTTAAAACAGTTACCTCCCTTCGGCAATTTAAACAAAACAATTAGAAGACTAACAATGGTAGATGCTAGTTTCTCGTATTGACTTGTCAGTGGTAAATAACCAATAATACTCGAAGCTGTCAATTTAACACCTACATTACCTGGTGGAGGCTGTGGACAAAGAACCGAACAAGAAAAATACAAACGTACAATTATGTTGTCTGAATGACATGCAGCACAACTTAGGACCACGGCAACTTCAGGTTTACACACAGGTTTGAACCAGTTTATCGCAACGATTTCGGCAAACTTTACGAAACGTGGGTTGTAGTGGCGCCTTATGATGAACGCTGAGGTCAAATTCACGCTGTGGCCCGTTAACAGGGTGTGTCGTCCGGTCGACGAAGCTAGGAGTTTACGATTCTCCATGACCACAGTATCCGGTTGTGAGAGTTGTTTGTAAAGCCACTTAGGTTCACGTTCCCTCATTCTTGAGATCAATGATCTGTCGTAATGGTATTAAATTACCGCGCAATCGGTGAATTTACTGTTGAAATCACGCTGACTCAAAACGCAACCCAAATAAGGACAGTGACTTATTTAGGTAGCAATCATGTACAATCGTTTAGGTTTTCTTCGTTATATCTGCTTCAGAACTGAAGTGTTCAATTTGCAAAAACACCTTGGTCCAAACAGCAAAATGGTTAGCATTTTTCTTTACGGTTTGCTTGAAGATACGGACCACAAAATGAGGTCAAATTAGCTGTCAAATTTTATAGACAGTTGACTACCAGTTAACCATGCCATAAATTATTCGATCAAGTTAGACCTCATCTGAGTTCCACTCAAATGCTGTCTACAACTCCAACTTCCCGGTTTGTTTAATACTGACTGAACTCAATATGGTTTAAAAGACTGTCGATAGTAGCCAACCAGGGCAAAAGTGTATCTAAATTTTCTTTCACCTCTACTGGAACGTAATGGATAGTAATAAGCTTGCAGACTGCTGTTCGATTCCAGTTTGAAGTCGGTCTGGTTTTAAATTTTACCAAGAAATCATTGCAAATCACCTCTGGACACGTTATCTTTTTTGAAGGCCAGAGTGGCTTTAGTACACAATTTAAGTTCACATATGTGTCTCTCAAATAATGGACAGGGTATCTGGGAAAAGCCTATCCATCCAACACCAAATATCAACCCATGGGAATTACGCAGCACTTAGGAAGGGGCTGACATCGGATTACAGAAAGGCAAGTCTTGCGATTACTCATACCTTCGATCATAATCGAGCCACTAAGGACTACGCAGAAGTGAAGACGGACGAGTGACTAGTCAAGTGCATGCCTTCGGTGGATAGTCACGCGAGTTAAGAGTTTATCTGTCCTCTTTGTGGCAAACCACACTGAAAACCGAACATCTCAATTCTCTGTAACATCACGCCAGTTCAACTGTAGTACCCCTACCCCTCCATATATATATATATATATACATATATATATATGTACGACAGCGTGAAAGGTTGGGTAATGTGTATTCGCTTGTACGCATAACAAGTATTCGGACCAGAAAAGTATGATCGTTCTCATCTTCAGCATTTATACAGTCAAACTTGGAACCATACATTACCAAGATCAAAGCTAAGATATGACGAATAGTAGAATTTTACAAACCGAGGTACCAAGTACCAATTTCGCCCTCTACTAGAGAAATGTTTTACACGCCAAATGAACAGAATGAACGTTTTGTGCGACAAAATTAATGTCTAAATTTTTGTTTGTTTGCCGAAATGCAGAAGAGGAGTTTACAGAAAATATAGCGAATCCTCTGTTCCATGAACACTTTGAAACACATGTGAGTTTTAGCCTTGAACAAAAATAATTAGGGAATAGAAGCAGATAAAAACCCGAAGAAGCATGGTTGATTGTGCAGAAGGCGGTCTGAATCTCAACAATTTATCCCCAAGCAACTTCCGCTGACTTTTATACGTAACAGACGTAGTACGTGATACGAAATTTGCTTAAGCCCACCTACTGGGATAAATCATTTCCTTGCAAATTGAAAAACCAAATAAATTTTGACATGCTGGCGAATTTCACAACTCATGCAGTTACCTTGATCAGCACCATCGGCAGTATGAGCATGAACACATGCGTTTGTTGTACCGAAACACAGGCACGACCGGATATCCTTAAGGTCATGACAATTATGCTACCTATGGATGAGAAGCGAATTCGTCAAGTGTGAATATGTGTCCCATAACAGGGAAGTATCACGTTCAAGATTGGCAGTTCATGCTACCCTTGTTAGATAAGTGTTCCATTGACCTCTAGATTTATGTACGGTTATCTCTTCTTGTGTTAGATTGTTATATGATTATTCAACACAGTTAATCGTTATCGGTATAATATCTGTTTAAATTATCGTGGAAAAGGATATTATAATACGAGTTCACTACAGTGCTCCACGAAGCAACAACCAAAACATGTTCAGTTAAACTTCCTCGTAAATAGGTATAAATAAGCATATATTACCCTCGTTGACATCACATAGCCCAGAATCCACAGTACTATGGTTTCACAATGGCACAAATTTGAATGGCGGAATAACTCGCATATGTCATACATAGCGATTCTGCCAAAACATCGAGTCTAACGTTCGATTCAGAAAGGAAACGATGATAATTTTGATGACAGAAATTCAGTGTTTAACATCGCCTAACAAACTGCCCCGTCAGACCTCAGTTGCTCCTGTGACGAAAGTTATCTCTGACAAACAACAAATCAGCTTACGAAACGGATTCAGAAACAGCATCCAAGATGGTCTGTACAAGAGTATACCACGATCGAACAACAACGTTATCATCTCGAATCTATCCAAAAGTATGCACCATCTGAGTATTGGTCAAAGACTGTAAGCTATATGTTTAATGTGAGCTAATCCATTAGACGATGTCCGAACGAAAATATCGTACAACCGAGGCTCTCTTATTCGGCCCGTTTGACTCGACATTGTGTTATCGAAAGCGGTTTATCCGGATTGTGCGCCTAATCTGACCTCGACTTATCCTGTTCAGAAGCTGACCAGTGTGATTCAGCCGGCGGGCAAGCGTTGTTTAAAAGGCAACTCAAGTCATCGTTAATCAAGTGTCTGATAACCTATCTTTTACGTCATAGGTTAGACCTCCACTTCGCCCTAACTCCATTGTTCCTTAACACAGTTGTATCAGACGGGGATGAATTGACGACCTCTAGTCCCCTGCCTTCTTCTCCTGATAATCGTAGTGCTCACACTCGAAAGTGATAGTGGCAGTTCGTTTTCATATTGAACATACTACTGTTTACTCCATTTCAATCTCATGTTCTAAATTACTCCTTGTCACTCGGTTTGTATTATTGTTCCCCCGAAGGATATCAGCGGATCGTCTTGAAACTTTCGGCATGAAATTCAGGATTGTACAGCATTCGGATCAGTGATAGGACACACGTATACCAAGAGATTTGATCGTACAAGTCCGGTATGAACCATCGCGTACATGTATATTACACTGTTGGCTCGCTTTAACAAGTGGCATCCGACTAGAAGTTTGCTTTTTATTTGCACTCAACAAGTAGCACGTATGCGCAAGGGACGTGAAACCCGGTTTTGTGTGTGAAAGTCAAACGTGCTGACCGGTGTAGTATTTAAAATTACACAAGATCGACAAATCATACCCACTGCAGTAACGCGACTTACTTGTGACTGACGCAGTGGCACATTGCACAACTTCCTCATAGTTACTAGCGTTCAAAACTCGATCGCAAAATTCACCTTCAGTCGTCGATTCGCTATATGAGGGAATCTTCATTTAAAATGTTTGGCTAGCTGATCGAAAAAATCCGTCTCTTAATACAAAGCTTTTATTAGGACTAAGTGGTGTTTTAATTGTCAGTCAAGATGCAACTAATTAATAAGTAATTCTTCCTGGCAGTTAAGTAGATCTAATGATTTCAACTTCTCTGGCAGGTTGTGTTCGTAAGATCATGCAGCAATGACCGCTGTTGTTATGTAGTTCCATGGAACAATCTGAATGTAACGATCCACTTCTAATCGTTGGGTTACGCGTAACCCAAAGGCGTAACCTCAAACTGAAAACAAAACTGGACCCAAGTATTTCGGCGGTACTGTTACCAACACTTACAATAGGTAAATCTCAATGATTCATGAAAATAGTCCTATCCAACAAAATCAGTGATTTCCCAACGGGACTAGCAAGGTCAAAAGTGAATCGTCACGCGAGTAGGCCAGGCAAGGAATGGCTATTCGCACCGTATATGATTAATGACAAAGCTGGGTTGGTAAGGTAATGAGAATAAATGTCGGGTCGATGGAAAAAAAATAGGGAATGCAAACGCTGGAAACGAATTTTTTTTGGATTCAGGAATCAGTAAATTCACATGTACAATCAAATACAAGCAATCTGCTCGCCTGAGAATTGAGAGAATTCAACATTTGGTCGCAACAAGTAGAAACCGTGAGAGTGTGATTTGACGAGTCCCCAAGTCTGTTGTTTCCATTGACTAAAAAACTATTTTAATGTAGCAACTTCGATGGAATATGAACTGTGCTCCATGAACAGCAACTTGGAGTTAGTCTAATTTTCAAAATCCTCCTGACTACACTTCGAACACTGATATAATTAACCAAGTTCCACTCAGCTTTACTCCGTTTATTTTAACGTAAGTGAAGACCGATTGAAAGCTAACACGAACGAACTGAAATAGGAAAAATGTCGGAAACTGACGTCAACATTCTCACAATGAATAAAATCATATTCCTGATTTACCATGTCAAATAAAATAAACAGCTACAGAGAAATGTTACACATTTTATATCTGTCAATTTTGTACATATTTGATTATCACGCACTCACGTTACATCACGTGTATGATGCCGAGATGATCTGATCATAGTCCGCTTTTGTAGACCAAATATCTTCAGACTGTCAACAAAAGCAGCACGAAACTCAGAGGACATGACACAGTATAAGACAAATGTTAAACAGTTCTTGAGCAAGGCCATACAATCCAAAAGATCACCCAGACACAGCAATAAACAATCGCCTACATAGGTGTAACGTTTTAAAATTAGAATCAAAGCCGTCGGTAGTTCGACTGGAAGACATAACAGTATTACGAGAATCAAAAGCCGACTTGTACGTCGATGATTTTGCAACCGTTTTCGAACAGATTGAGACACATGAGAATTAGTTTTACTATGCGTTGTTGTGTTGGTGGTTTTCTGCAAAGAGGAAACTAACGCCAACCGATTTGATATGTTACTACGTAGATGTAGTAAGAGGCGAACACCGAAGGCGAGAATCAAGCAGCATGGTAGTAGTTTTCCCATGCCTGCCACAATCCAAAAACTGTATGACTCAAAAATAAATTCCTCGTTTCTGGTCGGCCGGTAACCGACTAGAATAGCTTTCACGTAGATTTGATTATCAACACAGAAATTATCTGGTTTAGTTTTGCCGTTTATTAGTAATTTCTCTGGAGCGTACTGGATCAGTTGATAGGTTGCCTTGGTTTGTAGAGTAATGTAGTATGGAATAAGGAATATATTCACCGTTAGGACGATAGACCATAACAGTCGCCCAATGTTTTCTTTACCACACACTGGTGATTGACTTTTATGGAATGCACAGTTTCTTAACTTACTAAAACATGTATCACAGGATGATCTGGAATGGTCAGTGATAGCCACTTTGGTGAACTTTCTGAGCCGGATAATCGATGGGGATTCGTGCGCGGAAAAATTCAATGAGGGCTGCGTCATATGACGTGGCGTACATAAGGTGGAAAACCTGTGTTGCGTTTCACTGCAGAAACCATGAGAAATCTCCGACTGATGCGACAAAATACAATCACACGGACTTGGACGTATTACTTCTGTTATGTTTGGTTTTTCGTTACTAGTGGATCTTGCTGGTGTGATAGAGAACGCCTGTCCGCACTGTATGCAAACCCGGGTCACGTGGAGATCGGCAGGTGTTGCCACAATGCCAAGTGTGTGATCATTCTCTTTTTGATCCAGGAAGGGTCGAGGAGCTGAGGCAGCGATTCGCATCTTTGTCAGACGACGATTAAGTTTTCTGATCAGACACCAGCGGAAAACACCGAGAATGGCTCCAAACCAAACAGAGCATGTATGACTACTAAGAGCGGTTGCATACGCGAAGAGAAAAAATACCGCCATCATCCACGATACAGATGTATAATCTTCATGCATGCACAACCAATGAAAGTCAGTTTTATGGACGATGTTAGACGTTGCTGGACATGCGAGTTCATGATCAAAAGACAAATCCATTGGGTATTCTGATAGTATTGATGCAGCGGACGAATAGTTGTATGCTACTGTCTCGTTTTTAAAGTTACTTTCTATCAATGTGGTTAAATAATACCTGATTAGCATGGGCATTTGACTCATCGAGACACATAAGTCCATTGCAGCAATCCCAACCAGAATAGTGGACGTCGGCCTTCGCAGCCACTTCTTAGATAAGATGGTCAAGTTTATCACATTAGAAATCACTGAAATACTGCAAATAGTGAGTCCAATAATCCCATAAGCGTCAGCAAAACTCTCGCGAAAACGATACAGTCCAGGGTAATCGATTTTACATGAGGTGAAAATCTGCCTTGAGGAACACAATTGCAAATAAGTTTCAGGTTCAACGGAATGCACGTTCTTACTCATCAGCAGCTTAACTAGAGTTCTAACATTGTCAGTTTCTGAACAGTTATTCCGTGTTATGTCATTTGATTTATACTGTGCCTACATGGACTAATCAGCCAATCAGACCCGTACATTAATTTTGTGTTGCATGCAATTTGATTGGAGCAACATTGGTGTGATTATTTATTTCATCCACTGTTTCACTTAGCGCATGATTCGTTTGGAAGCTAATGTTGTAGGATAGAACATTACAGTCAGTATTAAGACACATGCAAAACTGTACATTTTCACCCGCACAACTGTGGTACGGTTTTTTGGATGTGACGCAATTGAGAAAGGTCTGCTCTACAGCTGGTTGTTAACCTACCATAGAAATATCATATTAATGTACAGGGTACAAACTGCTGGCTTAGCTACGAAGTCATTCGAACATTCAGGGCCCAAACATTGGATAATGGCTCAGGTCGATCATGAGTTCTTGTTTTGTATCTCATGTGGGACAGTACAGTTGGCTCGGTGACGTGCGGTTTGCAGAATTCATCCAATGCCAATCGACTTGCAGATTTTTATTATTAGTATTTCGTAAATCAACAATTCTTACACACTACCAACTTTTTTGTAGTGTGTTAATCGTTAGCTTTAAAATGGCATAATACATGGATTCGTTTACCACATTTCGAAGAAAACATACATGAGAGGTATTGAGAAAATGATGAGTTTACAAATTTCTCGTCATATTCGTGAAAGACACGAAAACCTTTTGAAGACAGCAAACATTTTGAGTGTATTTTGCCTTTCATGATGCAGTGTGAGCTTCCAGACAGTAGAGAAACAACCGCTAAATTCGTTGTCAGTATCGACCAGTTATCATCAGAATTGTGAAAGATATTAAACTTGTCTAACTGATGCTGCTCGCAACGTCTTCTAAATTCATTCGAACCTGTCCGTTCACCAAAAGACAGAGAGGACGCCACAATGAGAGTCACTAAGGCAGAAGGCAAGATGTTTGAGTTCGTCACTTGTCGAGCCAGTACAATCGACAGACAACAAGAAAACCTTGAGCATAACGTTAACAAACGTACTGGTATTTTATTAGGTCGTAGTGATTAGACAATATCGGCCCGTAAAAAATAAACGCCAATCAAGACTGTTAACAGGTTTGCATTACTGTAGAAGATACAGCAAGCCAGTTCTGAGAAGAAGCGGTGGATCCGAGTTTAACTTCAACCAGAAACTGATTGCAGCGGTTTTCTTTCGAACGCCCGAAATGTCGATTTTGATCAAGCTTTCTTGAAGCGACTTTATGGATAACTACTAAGCTCTTTGAGAGGAGTCGACTGATAAGTTTACGTGAACACAGAAGTCGTGATCGTTTGCCTGTGGCGTTCATTTATATCACTCGTCTACTATGGTTTAATGGTCCATTATCAATACACACTTATGAGATGAAAGAAACTGTTTCCATGCTGTACTATGTACAGCTGTTGTGCACCTGTAATATACAAGCCTATTTGGAAAAATAGGGTTTCAAATGTTCGTCAAAGTGGCCTTCAGATCCTCTTTAAGTTTCACTGTTGCTCGCGTAAGGTACAACGTACATTTTGCACGATTTCCTCGCCACCATCTCCAGGACGAAATTCAACCACAAAGTCGTTGACCGATAGGATTACACACTGAATGAATACTTGGATCATCAAAAGGAAATCGAATAGAAATGCTGTTGGATAAACGAAACGGAAACAAAACGAATGAGGGGACAAAATACTGAAAGTACAAGTTACGGTTTGTTCATTTCACTCAAGGATGTTTAGGTCGTGAAGCCTAAACTTTAGTAGTGTATAACTGACACTTGAAACAGTCATACACAATGATTAAATTAAACATTACTTTAACCATAGTTGTTATAACAGATATTTAAAAAAAATATGAGGGAGTCAAAACATGACAACTAGTTCGGATTACCAGATTCTCATGGCGCCAGCTCTACTCCGGCAGAGTTTAGAAATGTCACTATCTGCACTTGAAAGTATAAGACGATGTATGATTCTCTACGTTAGAGACAGAAGCTACTGAGACAAAATACAATGTAAAACAGAAATTTAAAACAGAAAAACCATGACACAGCGATGTGATGAATAATGATGCTTTCATTTTCGATGTTTCAGTTAACACGAGTAGTCTGTGTTGAGACGATTTCTCAAACAACACTACATGAGTGAGACATTCTGGTGAGAAACTACTCTTGTCATGTAGCTTTGGTTAATACCTTATCGGGTAACCGTCGAGTCCAGGGGCTGTCCTCTGTGTGTGTATGCATGTGTTTATGAGGTCGCCTGTGGCATTGACAGGGGTAATTTGCTTGGTATGATCCGTGTATCTACTGCTCTCCGTGTTCCAGCTGTTTCGCCTAAATATCTGAGAGATAAATGTTTCAGATGTTGTCACTTTTGACTCATCCCTGTAATTATTCATCTTCTGCTGTCTCCCTTTAGGTGACCTAAAATGTAGACAATTTTTCTAGCATAATAACCGACCGACATATAAAATAGACAGGTTTTGCTCTTATTTAAGTTATACAACAAGGTTTATCGTCGCTAGAGCTGGGACCAGAGTACCGGACAAGTTTTTAAGAGGCAACCATATTAACCAATGCGTCATTTACCCCACATTGGGCAGAGCTGAACTATCACATATAAACGCCCACACATGTTTACTGTGAGCAGTGTTCAGGTTGCCCGATCTCCTTGGGAAAATACACCATAGTCACGAGTTATCGCCATTAAGCAAGTTTTTATTCGGGCAATGTTCACATAAAGCCCTGTCTTGTTCCATTGTCTACCGCATTATAAATCACTGTTTTAAGCAAATAAAGCATTTATGACTGCTTCACGGTAACACTTTCATTGTATTGTTCACCCCGACAAAAACTGACAAAGTATATGGTCGTTTTAAATGTTCAAATCGAACACATGCTTTTCCGTTGGATCCGGAATTTTAAGTCACGTTTCGTCCTGAAGATTCATGTAAACTGTTATGTTTGTTGACATCGGCATACGTGCATAGTTGGTCAATTTTAAGAGCTTATGGTTCGATCTTTCGGAATCATTCCAGTTCAGCCAAGGTGAGAGACTATATCGTGTTGAAACCACCAACAACCGCATGGAAAAGGTCCGTGTTCACAGGAATACCGATAAACTACTGTTACGTATTTTGTCCAGATATAATAACACAATCTATGACGAGTTTTCGAAAGGTATCAACTGTTTGATGTTTGCTAGTATTCACCACCTGCTCGTGTCAGTTTCCAGTAGATATTGGCTGCCAAGTTGGCACACTTTGAAAACCCACTTTCACAGCCGCGAGGCTTCAGCCTCAGTAAAGGGCACACCATGTACAACCTGTTGTGCGAAACGGTCAAACGTACTGCCGTGCGTCCTCGCTAGATAATAAATGTAATCCTAAAAAGCGAAGGCTATAGGTGGTCGAATGTTAAAGCAAACCAAACTACCCAGTCCTGGTAAAAAATAAGTTTAAGACCAACAACAGAACATTAGCTTATCAGATAGTCATTCGCAAAGGGGAGTTAACCAATCTGACTTAAAGCTGAAACCTATTGTTTCAAATCAAAGCAAACGGAAGAAGACCAGTAACAACAAAAATACCCGCACTTGTGTGTGTCGTTTTACTAAGAGGGTGCACCACATTCAGAACTTAACCCGGAATAACTCAAAAGACTCGCTCCGAAAGGCAAACCTCATGTTTCAATGCACTACCTCTAATCAACTTTACAGTCTGCTTATGTTCAGACTACTGGAGATCGCGCTGTCTTTTCCCAGTCTAGCAACCTGATATTCTTGGGATTCCAATCCAAAAAAGTCTTTAATAAATTTCACGAAAAATACCAGTGATACGTGTAAATGCATGGTTCGTCGTACGGGTGCACAGTGTAAATACTTACTATGACAGTTTCATTTTATGAAATCGGTGACCGAAAACATGGTTGTCGATGAAGGCAAAATTAACATGGAATAGAATAAAATTTTCGTTCACTGACATTAACAAAACACATTTGCAGCAAGAAATCCTAGTGAGTCAGGACGTTTGTTCGCAGTTGCCAGTGTGATGTGAGAGCGAGCGTTGGTGCGTCCCTCCGAAAACTAGTCTGTTTGTTGCTTTCTCTCGGGTTTACATCACTGAAGTATTCGTCAAAAGGCACAATCGAAACGTTCACCAAAGAAGGTCGTAATGTCATCACATATTCTTCTTGTCAAAACTTGTCATCTATGCATTTACATAGTGTGCTTTGTCTCTACTCTACTCGGAGATTCGGAAATGTCGTTTACACTGCACCCGGCAAAAACCATTCGGATTAAAACAGCCCAATAAAATCCCAATCATAATTACCTTTATAAGGATTAAGGGTTGTATTCGAAAACGTCACATTACTTGTACATTAGAGGTAAAACATTAGTTGATCAATTCAAAAATCCTTCTTTCAAAACACCAAATGAGGCACAACGCGGATGAGATTATAACACTAGAAATAGTAAGTCAAATAATAAGAGACTTCACGTGGAGTAGATAAACCGACAAACAGAATAATGCAAAGATCCATGGCGCAAAAGATCGAAATAAATACCTGATTAATAAAATCCAGTTAAAAGTGAAAACATAAAAGGAGAAGAGAGAAGAACATTCAATTAAACAAACATGGAAAAAATATGGGGGAAAACAATTAAAACGTCGCCAAAAATCAAGAGAGAGTGCTCATCGATTTGAAAAGAATTGAGAAATAAAAATAAAAACATCACGTACAACTCAAAGATTATAAAATCGGTAATGCGTGTTATCTCAAAAAACAGCTTCAGTATTCACACTCGAGGATAGACGAGCGACATGTGATACACAGCAACACATAAGTTGCCAATTTCAAAAGAAAATTTCAAGAAGGTCTCATTCACGAAAAAGATTTCTATATCACCAAAACACAGACGCACAAACATTACTTGTTAACAAACAGATTACGTGTTCACAGCAATAGTA
>LUCH01000885.1:29070-93978 GCA_013368495.1 Paragonimus heterotremus | reverse complement strand
TCGGGGATTTGGTTAATTTGAAGTTGAACATCAAGAATTTGCGAGTGTTACAAATGAACAGCAAGTTATTTTCCATGGACAGTTGGCTTAGTTGGTTCAAATCATTCTGTATGCTCACTACATCTTCCGGGCACTCTAGAGCTCGCTAGATCTTTGCGTCCTCAACGCACTTTCCATTAATTCAAAGTTAGATGAAAAAACACACCAAATGAGCACCTTGGACAATGCGGATATCTGCTAGCTTCAAAAGTTTTCATAACAAGCCTGAAGTAATTTACCAGAAGTCGCAATTACACTCAATATCAGATCATTAACTTTAGGTCAGTAGCAACAGGAAGCTCACGTGTGAACCACTTGAAAACGGAAATAAGAAAGATATCTGAATGTTTCACATATTCACACTAGAATACCTTTAATGAATAGAGGAGTTGGCCATCAAATCAGTTGTTTGATGTCATTTGTCCAATTTAAGAAGTGAACATTCGGATGTATACTCGTGGGACCTGGGGCAGATGACGATTTATTACCACTCAACCTAATACTGGACAATGAGAGTTTGCCGGTTAAACAATCTGGCAAATATGCAAATAGTCCACAGTGAACACAGTTCTGACAAACTGTTGTTAGGTCTTAATTAATGGTCATCTAATAGCACGTGAAATCTAACCAGTCCGGACTGGTTTTCGAAACAACTGCAGTGTTCAGATCAAAGCACTCAAAATTCTCATATGTATTTTCAAAGCAAGCAGTTTCCTACAGTCTATCTGTTCACGACAAATGCGTCTTGCATCATTCAATCATCGCTTACTGACTGGAAGCGAGCTTTCCCTCAGATCAGACGGGAAATCACAACGGAACTGGTTCTCGTGTAGGTGGTCAAAATGTTATATCTGTTGATTCAAACGTAAGTCTTCAAGTTAATTCCCGCCACGCGTACACTTCACAGGAAATCAATGACTATTGTTTATGAATTTGACTAGAAATCGAGTATTTTAACCGTCTGAGAGTGTGTTCAATCAATTATAGTGACATTTGTTGATATGTTCTGCCTCGATAAACGGCACTGCAACTGAAGTAGTATGCAGCGTGGAAAACAATTATTGTGAATCTACTCCAACTCGACTCAGATTAAACCAAACACATATTATTCGACCGCGAGCAGATGTTGTGCAAGTTAAATATCGGTTTGTCAACCTGCGATCAATGGAAATATGAGGTGCTGACTCAAACAGTTGTATTTCTTTTGATGCACTGGGAACGACACGTGACAACTAGTGTTAAAAACAACTGTACAGAGAAATGTTAATGTAAGGTAAAAACTTGATAAATTCAATTTCTGCCTAAACGCGACAAAATCTGTGCAACACTGTAAACTGTGAACGGAGTTACATGACGGAGCAAAAGCGAACTAATTCTTGATTCCAATGAGTCATATTCGACAACTTTTAATCCGCTTCGATCGTTTTAGTGCATTAACTTCACTCCAATAAAGTTGAATGGCTAAATTGGACATAGCTCCTTAGAGCGTATCGCATCTTAGTAATGTGCCAAGTTTTATACTTTTGCACGCATTTAATACCGCCATTAGCCAGAGACTGCTTTGTTCGTGTAAATTCTCAGTGAGACACTCGACGAGTACCAAACGGTATAGGCACTGATTACATCTATGGCTTATTCGGTAAACCAAGTTTATCAACGACACTCTCACCAATCACTAGTAGACCCGGTACATTTCTCAAAATATGGAGGGTATCAATGTTGAGAGCTTCTCTAGTTAGCCTCTAAGTTACATATACAGAGCTATCACACATCGGCCTTGCTCAGCATACAATTGCACTGAGATTTTTCTCGATCAAATTTGGGACAAAAAGGACAAATATGTGTTTGTTAAGGAATCATAGCCAAGGTGTTTTTTTCACTGTACATCTGTTCTACTCTGATTATTTATTAATAGCAACATGATTGACATAATGATGACCACTGACTACGGTTAAATGGATTGTTCTATTGATATGGTCCAGTTTCATATTGTCTAGTATGTTATCACGGTGATAACAAGTTTTGTGCCTAACCACGTGGTTATCGATCGCAAGTTTTGATGAAACTGCTGGCCATCTACGCAGTAGGACACAAGCAAATGAAGTATATATGGAGTGAGTACCTTCAAGTAATATAAACAGCCAATAATGTTTTAAGTAATTGAATGCGTTTCACCTATTTAATAAGGTGTGTTGAGACTGAACTAAGACGAAGTAATCATCGAAAAAGACGCCCATGAAGTTCTCTGCCTTACATTATTTCGGTCAACGGTGACAACACGCCTACAGAAAGACGGATTGGCATAAATTTTACTCAACTATCTGGTGGATCAATGAATGTGAAACTTCGAACCAACCAGGCTATCCAAACGACAGTCCAACAACCACGTTCGATATAGGGACACCAGTCAGTGTATTCTGACTGTGTTGCCATTCCAACTTAATTCTGCAGCTTAACGATCCAAACTTGCAAAACAGTAATCCGTTCACCTCATTTAACGTAAGTTCTCAGTGTCGGGCATAATACGTGTGGGTATTTGAACGTGATATGCAGTCTGCATAAACATCAATATACCCACCATGTCATAACGAAGCATAAGTCACCCGTGACAATTGTGTCGACTCGGTCCATTCATCACCGATTTGATCTCATACTTCCAACACGTCAGGAGATCCACAGCTCAATCGTTATACACACATCTCATGATTCTGTAACCTAGCGAACACGAACTCACACAGAAAGGATGAACACAATAGGGAGTGGAATCGTTTGAATAGATTTAACATCTCACTATACGGTTGAACAGCATAAATGGTGAAATAGTTTATCGTCGCTATCTAGAATGCGATCAGTAGTTTAGAATTGTGTTGACTACATTGTGGTCCATCCGAACTATTGCACTAAATTCCGTTCACACATCCATATTAAAGGGAAACTGCAATTAGTTTAAGTTGCTTTTCCACGGTGACACACCTTGATTCACAGACCGGTGTCCAGGCGTTGAATTCATTGTGTTCAGTGTACGACACAAACAGATGCTGTTGAACTGACTCACTCGGATAACACAGCAATTCCCAACGTCATTCACATATTCGCACTTAAGACTAACCCTTTCATTCACATTCGAATCACGCATATTCAACTCCGAATATGAATATCATTGTCCCGCTCGCCAAACAAAGTTTAAATATTTTACCTGGCACTGCATCCACCTAAATCTTGACTTCACAATTTTAATCAAACCGTGAGCCGTTCGCATGAAGTGGTTGAGTAGGCTCCCTTTCCATCGGCTCACAGCAGCATTCGCTGTGGGAGGATACACTTTCACACTTTCTCTCTAACACACATCCAACACTTCGCTTTAATCAATCACTCGACGGGCATTCGCGAACGGTTACAGCGGGGATAGGACAGTGGAGTCTAGAAACATCAGCGGTCAACATTGTGACATTTAGATTTAGTTGTTCAATTAGCTGTCAATATCTTACGGACATGCATGCAAACCGACGCGGTTAAACAAGCGGAATCTTATTTCGAGTCATCCTCATATAAACACTAATTTTATACAGGCATCCTTAAACACTGATGGGAAGTAGTTTCACCGTATTACTAGAGTGTGATATGAACGATGAAATGTAGTCACCCTAGAATTTAGGCAATCGAACTAGAAATTATGTTGTAGCAAACGGAGACAATGCAGCTTGCATCACGCTTACAAAAAAGGTGAGCTGATAGCATGGATTACCTACAATATCACTAATATCCACAGTTTCTAATCAACCACCAGTGAGAAATCTACGAATCCGGCAGGTTTTTATCTAGATGATTCAAAATTACCTGCGAAGCACAACGTGAATTGGAAGCTGTTTTTATGTTTAACAATGTTGTTGTGCACAAACGATCATGAGGTGTACAAAAGATGTCAACCGAAACACGTAATGATTACCGATTCAGATCTCTTTGTACGGACCATTTATCGAAGTAGGTGAAAACTTCACACAGGTGAGTTTTCATCTGTAGGTCGAGTCTCCCCTGTCTGACAGATCGTGAAGGTGTTTGAAACGTCCGCCTCTCATGTTGTTCTGTGTGACCGAAATATCAAGCAACCTTATCCGTAACTGGTTACATCAATGGGATTGCAATGTAACCATGTCACGGAGTTAAGTTACGTTGTCTACAGACCACGGTCGCTCACGGTTGCATAGTTAATATCAAGTTATAACGGTCAGTGAAACTGGATGTGCTTCAATAAAACCCATCTTAGAACGTTTCGTTCGACAAGTTGTGTTATGTGGTGATTATCTCGATTGAACGAACTGACCAGGAAGTTAGAGGTTTCAGAGGTAGATTGTTTTGTAAATGATATAGAGCTCAAAATCGAGACATGCTGCTTGCAGGCTGAATCACAACACTAACCTTTTAGATTGAAAGTTGCAGGTGACTGAATATGAAACATTCTGTTCAAAATTGTTTCTCGTTCTGTTGCACCGGCAAAGTGTTCCTTAAAAAACATGCCCGGTCACTCAGTAAATTGAAACTAAGTGTAAATGATTGGACACCAGCTTTCTTTCAATTCAACTAGGGATGTGGTGAAAGATTTTCCTGTTAGCCATTCTGGTTCGACACTGCACTGTATAATGCAGTGCAATTAGTGTTGAATATTCGACGTGGCTTCGCGTCCAAATTTGACAGTTCCGCATTTCTTATCGGTGGCATTGACCGGCTGGATCGTTGACACTCCGAGTACCGTGGTAATGACGGAATGCAACGAGTTGTCACGTTGCATCCTACTGTACGTAAACTGATCTAATGCAGTTAGTATAACTAATGTGACTCTAACTGTCCGGATTACAGAAGTGATGATTTTATTTCCACCTCTACCGTTATAGCCAGCTGTTCTCAGTAAACAAAAGATCGTTACCGTTTGATGCGACTCTCCGAATGAAACATAACTTTTGTAAACCGGAAGGCTGATATTAATGAACCCGAATTTGACTTATGTTTTCATTTAGCCAATCCACGCGTCGTTTATAATTTGAGTCTGTAAGATAGTTTACTATGAGAACACTGACCACGACATATTGCGGAAAAGTTGATGATTAATTTACATGCTGACGGTTTTCACAGCTTTAGTTTCATCATTGAAGCAATATAACCCATCACGTTGATGCTGGGTTAAATAATTATTTTCCAAGTCCGATCCACTCATTCTATTGCTTCCGTGTTATGCAATCACTGTCTGTTTGCCGCATGTCTTAGTAAGACGTTAGTGCCATTTAGATCATGTGATTTCGCCAGGTCCTACGGACGCTATTGTTTGAACTTATCTATTCAAATGCAATGCTGGAGCAAAATTCCGTTATCTTTTTACCGACCAGGATGAAAGATTTCTGGTTAAACGTATATGAACATGTTACTAAACTTTTTCAAAGTTCATTTACCTGTGAGACTTGGCTGGAGTGAATAAAACCAACACGGCTTTCACCTAAGCAAAACAAACCAGTCATACAAACATTAGACACCTCAAAGACACTTCATGGGAAATAAATCCTTCGGCTATTCAGAAACTTGTACTACTCTTTTGTTATCTAACAGTTTACTTGCAGTTGCGATGACTCATACAATAGCAGAAAAGACTGAAACTTAGGACAGACGAAGGCGGAGCAAATCCCCAAGTGACTGGTGCAAACGGTGACTCAACGCGGATTAGCATACCAACACCAGAACAGAAACTGGCATCTTCAATCCAAAACACCTAATCGTAACAGGTCATGTGGTTGTCCCCGTCACTTCGTTCATGGTCTTAGGGCGCAACTGCAACCCTAGGCTGTTGGAATTCTCCGAGGCATTGTTGATCAAGCAACAGGCATCAGCCCTCTATTGGCGAAAGGTGCTGACGCAATCAATTTTCTTACCACAGGCAGCGAACTCTACACCCATGTGATTTTCGTTCATTTCATTGTTTTGTCGCTACGCGCTTACTCTATACAACACAAAGTTTTGCATAATCGATTGATGGAAATTAATCAAGTTACTTGCTTTTATTTTAGTATTTATGCATTCGAGTTGCTTTCGAACTCTTGTGTCACAAAAAAATCTCAAGGAAACCAGCTACAATCTACGTGGTGAGTTCGATCGACCTCATTATGGGTTACTTCGTGTGTTTTGTTCAAGACATAGCGTCGTGAAACGTGGGTTTATACAAACTACCGGCGTTGGTTGTCTGGTTTAAAACACTGGTTATCAGTGATAAATTTGAAAAATTTCGACAGCAGCAATTTAGATGCTCCGTTCGATGACGTTTCGTTTGCGTCTCGTCGGTTACTTCCTCAAAATTGACATAAACATTATATGGTGATCGGGGACATGCATCACAGCAAAATCACTCTAGTCATGTGTGAAACAATCAGTGACATAACCAAGACGGAAACAGTAAGATGTAACTGAGGCGTAGTCATTGATGTGCATGTTCACTTCACATAAGTGAACAATGACACGCGAACGGAATGTTATTGAACAAGATATCTCACGTGCTACTGTTGAATGCATAACTGTTTCATTGAGCATTTCAGCATTGTTCAATAACTCTGCTGCCTAAGTAACACTTTCCTATGCAGTTTCGTTCCTTTTCCACGTTAGTTAATGTTCATCTTCTGTTTTTCTGATATAATGCTACGAAAGAATAAATGATGTCATCGAATTGACTGTAGGTCACACAGCTGTCAGAAAAAGCTGGTAACAATTTCAGTCAATTTATTGCAAGAGTGGTCAAATCGAAATCTGCATAATTCGGTTAGCAAATATGTTTTTGTTTTTACAAAATCAGCTTTCTGCGAATATTAACCTGTGCTTCCTTGTCAAAACGGTAGGCAATATCATGAGGTAGGAAAGTCCAACTGATCAACGTATGAAAATATTTTAAATATAAATCTGGATGTAACATATGTTCTTAGAATTCATTGTTATTTGAGAAAACTTTGTTCAGTTTTCACATTTACAATTCCAATATTACCGATCAACATTAAAGCGTGATTGCTTTTTTTCCACAAAATTGAAGAGAACCGCGTATAGTCTAGTGAATACAAAAGAAATCAGTGGATATTAGAAAGGATAGATTTATATGGACTAGTCTTAAGTTCACATTTACCACACTTCACAGTGGTAGTTTGATACAGTGTCTGAACTCAGAACCTGGGTAAATGAAGATAGTCTGCTTGATTCAACAACTACAGACGATTAGCTCATCTAAGGTTGTCATGATCTATAATCAGTGAAAATGCCACCTTTACACAATTGAGTAAGTTCTGCGTTGCAACAAATTATCATTTGTTGAGATTTATGAGGTGCATACTGCTCTAAAGACCAGAAGTGAAATATTAGATACGCTGCGGTTGAAACGAGCGTGAGGTTCTTCTGGTAAGTGTGCACGTATTCTGAGTTTTAAATTAACCTTTTGAGACATGATTCACAAGCCTGTTTCATAAATAAAAAATAGCCTCAGAAAGTAAGCTTACTCAAACAGTCGGTTGCAAATCAAGTACTTATCAGTAT
Organism: Paragonimus heterotremus; assembly: GCA_013368495.1. Classification (NCBI taxonomy): domain Eukaryota; kingdom Metazoa; phylum Platyhelminthes; class Trematoda; order Plagiorchiida; family Troglotrematidae; genus Paragonimus; species Paragonimus heterotremus. The sequence goes on along the minus strand of LUCH01000885.1, from coordinate 86,388 downwards.
ACTTTTTTGCACGCTTCAACCGAGGTCTGTAATGAATTTAATCCTGCCAGTCATTTTTCTACAATAAACTTACGTGTACGCGTTACTACTGTATGACGCTTATTGTGGAGGTAACCTGAAAATTAGCGTTCTTTTAAAAAAAATGCTATCATTCTATTCATTCACACGTGAACGTAAATGATTCGTATGGTTTCAGTAGTTGTTTATGCAGGTCAAACATGAGAAACCAATGGAATTCCGCTTTGTTAGTCGGCGGCGGGTAGAGTTTAACACATAATTGCATACAGACATTAACCGGTCTATCACATGTTTATCAGCCTTGGCTATTTTTGACTGATACTAAATGTGGTTGTGTAACTCACCTGACGTTTGACTTGGATGGTTACATCGCTCACATTGACGACATCCATACCGTATTTGCGACATACTGTTTTCAATTTGTCACCAAGAAATAAAGAACTCATTGTAACATGTTCATCTCACTGAATGGTAATTACTTTCGAATGAAACAAATCACTATTCAGTTTACTGGGCAATGTTTTCTCCATTTTATGTTTCACACACGAAAAAAACTAATGTAATGTGCAGATAACTCTGTGGACAAAGCAGAACAGCCGATCAAATTGATGTCGAACAAATTTAAGACTCAACCCTTTTACTGACTAACTTCTCTTGTGAAAACCAAAGTGATGGAATGAGTATAGGATATCTTACGGCATAATACCAATCTCTCATTTTTAACTTGGAAGGTCTGATATGTGGTCTCAATCTCTGCTATCCCTCACAAGGAGTCGCTATCAGTAAACCATTAGTCTAGTTTGAGACGCTGTGTGGTAGGCTAACCCATCTGGCGCTTACGTTGCTGGTTTGTAAAAAAATTAACAGATTTACAGCCGCAGGTCAGAAAATGGTCGCAAATACCTGGCAACCAATCGTTGGAATACCAGCATTTCAAACGAAATCATGTGACACGAAGCTAGACAACCACCTAAAACACCCTACCCCCCAATAATGTACATCTAAGGAAAGCACATGTCCACTGGGCTGCGATTACATTTTTCACTTTCATTTCCTGACATTCGACTCATATGAGTCAAGGAGAACTAGAATAGGAGGTATCATATTAAACTCTTATGAAACAAGGAAGATTGAACAAGATTGTGCAAACCGAAATTACAGAGTTTGCGACGTTGCCAATGAGTATTATACAAACCAAAGGAATAGATGTGGATTTTATTTCACACTAACTTTGTTGATCATGTTGACCATTTGCTTAACATCCTGTCTGATTGAATTAGGTGGTGCAATAGAAATGTTTTACCCAGGTACGACATAGGGTGCAGTTGTCAATCTACGGTTTCCTCCGTCTTAATCCTTTGTGGACTACCCTCGTACGCGGCAGTTTGGGCAGTGTTAGCGTTCATCAGGCCACTACAATACACTCAGATGTACACCTTTTTGTTGCCTGGTTAGACAAATAGACCTGTTGCCTGTCAGAGGATCCTCTTTTTGTTTGCTTGGAACTGACAAGTTTAGTTCTTTCTTAGACAAGTTCGCATCAGTCGCTCGACTGCCGGCTTATTCATTAGGAAACTTGACGTTTACACTGAGTTTAATTTCCATCTGATATCATCAATGAAAAACAATATTATGAATATCAACTTCTCCGAAAGTCAACGCGTCTAGCTCTCTTATGATGAACTCGTGAGCTGACTGTAGTTAATTTTCTTGGGAGTGCATTACAGTGTCTATGTTTTACTAGATGGATCAAGGGCGGCTAGACTCAGAGACTGCGGCTGGACAGTCCCTAGTTGTGTGCTGTCCCGCATTCCGGTACTGCAGGAGCATTTTATTTACAGAGGTGCCCAGAGTATGTAACATACTTTAGGTAAAAGAGCTGATGGCACTGATGTTCAGTTTTTAAGCTGTTGAATTTCGGTTCGTTTTGAAGTATCTTCCTCAACCATTTTTTCATTAAGATGAAGATAGTAGTGCCGTAGCTAAATAACTAATTACGCTTTACGTTCACACACTTCTTTCTCGTTATCTAATTACTGTTACGCCGTCAGCTTTCTGTGATTGACTGCTACTTGTCTGAGTGCTTATTTTTGACACGTCTTATATGGCTAAACCAGGTGAAACCGGACTCCTGGCAATGTAACCCTCCGGAGTGAAGCCGAACACAAGACCACCCATCAAAATAAGTCAACAGATACACAAGCAATTCATTGACGAATACTTATTGGACAACACTAAACGAAGCCTGTCTCACAACGTCATATGAGTGTGCTGATTTAAAAGAAGATACAACATGCCAGTTTGCAACTAAGTAGATGTGATCGCAGTGTACATTTTGAAGAGAAGTGGCAGACCTAACTAGGATAGGCCTTGATGTGTTAGGAGTTTCCTTTCTTTCAAACCAATGTTTACTGAATACCTGAACCTCGATGCCGTATTTGGTCAGGGATCTGGTTTAAACATGTATATGCCCAGTCTACTTGTAAAGAGTCTGATAAATCGTAAAAACTCATCGTAGGGACTGTGCAAATGTAATGTTTGCTATGGACAAAAAAAGTGCTCAATATTTTACCAGACTTACAGCTTACAGAATAGAAACTTTCTTCGAATGCTTTTGGTTACTGTTGTTTAGCTTGAGGGCAAAGTAATTTGTTGCCAAACCGGTGGATTTTTTGTCGTAAGTCAATTATCCAACACTGTGTTACTGAACTCTTTCATCCGTACCGTATTTACCCTTGAGACTAGGCGAAATCTACTTAAACGGTGCTCACGACGATGACAGACGATGTTGCGTGCGGATTCCACTCAATCACCTCATCGATCCAGTGTTTTCAAGTTCCTGCGGTTTACTCAAATGACATACGGTAATGGCCGGTGGAAAAATGTTCGTGGTCGTCCAACATTAATGATTGCATTTTTCGAGTTCTCAAGTTCTTTTTAGTGTATATGACCCATCCAACATAGGCCGTCGATACTGTGTTTCAAAGGGGTTTTGAGTAGTGTTTGCGTTACTCCAGTTACGTAAGCATTTACGACGGTCCAAATAAGAATAGATTGATAATAGCCATTTGGAAGACAAGGATTCTTTTGTCGGCATAATAGGTAGAATCCAATCGGACGTAAACAATAGGGTTATTTCAACTACTGTGTGGTCCACCGAACTTTCGTCGTTACTGCGCCAATCCAGACAGGTTTTTCGGGATTGTGACTATAGTGACATGTACATGGTATGTCCTATGCTTCCAAAACCGCTTGTTTGTTCTGTGTACTTCGCCAAACTAACGGGTTGCATGTGTACACTCAAACCATAGTTTATATATATAAGCTTTGTATACAGCTTATATATATATATAGTCCATATATAGCTCATATAATCCGCCTGCTTCTGTCATTAGGCACGAATTTCGATAAATCAGATTCCCTTTATTGTTCGACAGTAAACCACGCCAGCGAAATTACTATTGCCCATGTGGATGGACACCTGCAGCACACTTATTAAGGACTAAGTTTGAGTCTGTTGACTTCGTCCGATTGTTGAATGCGAAAAACAGTGTATGTTCTCCGACTGCAAGTATAACAGTTGTAGAAACCACTGACTGCCTTTATGGATTGATTTATCCCTGAACTTTCAATGTGAGCTCACCCGGAGACACATTCAGGCGGTTGATATTAACCCTAACGCAGAATGTACACTTTCACACTGGTGACATAAGAAAAGGTTACACGGATGGTGTCGCAATGAGGGCTCCGATAAGTACTTCGTTGACCCAAGTCATCAGCTCTCGCTGGAAGTGACTTTCCGCATTCTCTGCACCTGGGAATTAAATTACGTCCTAAGACTGTCATCAAATGAACTTGATAACTACTGTGTCTACAGACAACCGGACGCATTTACACAAAAGTGAATATGTCCAGGTGTTTACGTGTTATTATTTCGTTATACTTAGTGTGAGCTTATTGAAATAATAGTAACCGTGATTGCCCCGTGGTAAGACGATATATGGTTCACATCCTGCTCGTAGTAAGGGTGTATACGGCAAACGAATTCACGCAACCGTCGAACCTGATTTTCGAGATTATTTTTGAAGCGCAACGACTTTTTGTCGAATCCATTTCGAGCTACGCACCAGCAATTGTACGCCTCTCAAAACGCGAGCTAACGTTCTCACAATTACCCCATCACCTTACGTTACTGCGTTTAATGCACACTGATAAGCTATATTGAACCTTCGATTGTGGCCACAAAAACAATTGCATATTTTGTGTGATCGCATACCAAATGAGAATATGGTTGCCAGACTGACTGGAACAAATCTCCTCTAAATATGACAATACATTTTTAACATACTAAGTCATGACTAGATTTGTAAGTAAACTTGTTTGCTTACTGTATTCGACATTGTAGGCGTAGTCCACAATTTCAAGTCTAGCCGATCTGCAATGCATTTAGGTAATCTGACACAATCAAATTATATTAGTTTTTCTCTCCAGTGAGCAATGCCGATATATTATGGACAATTTCGGAGAGATCGTGCCCGTGCAGAGTGAGTAGGTAAAAACAGGTCATAAAATCTCACTCTGACTACTACTGTAGGTCATAGATCTCATTTCCTATTAAAAATTGACTTCGATTTCCGACAGAAAGATGTGACCGTTTCATTTCCCTAACAGATAGCCGGAAAAACGAAACAAAAATTTGGGAGTAGCTACATTTTTGTTAAAATGGTATCCTTCCATCTCTCGTCAAATTTTGACAGTTTCTCGTCCAATCTTTGTTACTTAAAAACTATAACTGAATGGATTTCTCTAGTTTGACTCTTCTACTCAGATTGCAGTCGGCTGTGAAGCAATTTGATCCTGCATTATTTAGATGTTTTCTTAAACCTACGTAAGTAGGTGATAATTTATCCCTAAACGTGATAGAAGACTATCGTGTGGGCGGGCATATGAAACCAGTGTTTTGTGACAGACTGCCCCATACACGATAATTCACATGGTTTTTCCAGTTTCTCAGAGAGTAAACGAACTGTAGAATATTGCACAATAATACAAATAACTTCACAACTTGCACACAAAACTGCTTTAAAGTGAGTGGCGTATGCGTTATACTACTTGTTAACAGTAATGTTAAATAATCAGAGTAGTTCTTCATTCCGTGTCTAGAAGTGAACCAAAATGTTTCGCCGTTTTAATATCTTCTCGCTCATCTTGGTCCTACAGAAAAACCGGGTGCGTTAATTAATGATTAGTGAGTAGCATCGGTTTTTCGTTTTACATTTGTTCAAAACCACTCACAAGCGGTAATAAAACTTGTCAGTAGTGCGTATCGTGAACACAGCATGGACGAGAACTCCGGCCAAGCTTTCTTGAGACAACCAGGTTGGCCATTGATGGTGTAGTCGTGCCCAATGTGGGTTCCACGAGGCAACAGTCGACAAGACTGCCTCACGAAAGTGAGGCCTGAGTTCTAGTTCCCGTCGTGACAAGGATATGCAATACTGACCAGCTTCAGCATAAGCGGAAACCCCAGTCTAGTGTTTCTGTCCAAAACAGATTAACTGAAAAGTCTGTGTGATTGTAACAGCTGTGAGTAACTGTGAGTGACTTTCAACTTACACTCACTAATCGTACGAACGTTTTCTAAATATTGGTTAAGTAACGAAATTTATCTCTTGGCTGACAATATAAACAGCACCATTTCCACTGTTACTCGTTCCATGTGTTGCTAAACAGTTAGAATTTCTTGACAGATTAATGATGTTCTCTTTCCAAGCATTCGCTATGGAAACTTTTGCTTCATGCTCCGATCATACCGTAGAATGAACTGTCACAAAATCACTCAAGTCTACACCGTGGAAAATATGCATCTCAACGTCATCAGCGAATTGGGGAGAGAGTTAAAACACGTTAACCCGGGGAGCTTCTTAGCGACTTCAGTTGAGAAAACTTCTGTGTTTGTGACCAGACATGATTGTCTGAGAAGTATGGTGTCACTTCCTGTTTTGCAGAGTAACTTCGTAATTTGTACTGTCATGTTGAAACGTTATTCTGTAACACCGTTTTGTTCTACCCCCCCCCCTTTGATAAGGCAACTGAATAGACTCGAGAAAAATAATCACAAATTAATCAAGTAACCCTCGTTTATACTAAACAGCTGGATGAGCTAACCCAGTTCGACAGCTTTTATGCAGTTTACCTCTTACTTTGATACTGGGTTGATAATTAGCAAACACAGAGAATGCAAACCAAACATGCATGACAAGGCAATTTAGTCTTGGCTTTTTAAGGTAACACACTGGTTCTACCGTGGATGTATTACATCTTGCTAACAATAAATTGCATCTCAAAGAACAGAAAGAGGCATCTGTGGCATGAAGCTGTTCAAGCATCAGAAACAGGGAGATTTTAATAGACGCTACTGGTGATGAGGTCAATCGGTGCAACTGGATTTACCAAATCACGATTAGACTATTTTTTAAGCCAGAGTTTCGGATTAAACTATGAAAACCCATGTTCAGTAACTATGTGTGAAGCCTGGCATTCCTAAACTTGGACTCATTGTGAAAACATTGGTTCTGTTCAAGTGATTAATGAATAGCGTCCATTCATTTTAAACTATTCACCTCAGCTTTTTCTATTCTTTAGAATACCGCTGAATATACGTAATATGGTATATTTCGTCTTCTCTTAATCATTGAGATAATAAGTGGTCTGGGGACGACCAATGTTATGTCAGCGGATTTATTAACCTATATCCACTGGATTCATAGCAGCCACACAGTTAAATTTTGTTGAGAAGACCTAACACCTTTATTTACTGCATGCCGTGTTGATGGATCAGATCAGTGTAGGGTTTGTAAGACGTTTACCCAGAATGAACGATTTTATTCGACTGACACAATAATCTCGTAGGTTTTTTAACTGTCGGCAGCAGGATGTTTCACGGTAATAGACTGGATGCCAGTTTTAGATCATCTCCTTTATCACGCGCCAACTCGACTGACCCAAACCCGAGAAGAAGAAAAGACGTGCTAACACTGTTTATTGGGAAACGAGTCAAAATTAAGCTACGGGGATTACAAAGATATAGGGCGAATCCATTGCTATACATGGCCGAAAACAAGCAAAGCGAATGCGACGAACTTATAGTATGTGTCAGTCAGGATGTAGAACGAGTCAGATGAGACGGTCTATATGGCTATAAGGGCGTTCTAGCGAATCACATTACGGTTCAGATAGCGTACAAAAGTTGGTTCACACAGCTGTAATTCAAGCGTTTCAGTGGAATAATGTAAATCAATCCACCCGAAACTTGATCGATTGGTCGATATGATACGATGCGCTTTGACTGCTTCGTTAAGAGATGGACCTCGTAACAGTCAGCTTGAATTTTACGACAACACTGTGATAACGCATAAAAGACGGAATGCGGGGCTCTCCAACTTCTGCGTTTTTAACTCATTTACCTGGTCCTGTGGATGACAATAACAGATACTTATTTAAAGGTGGACATAAGCAACACACAGGGCCTGGGTAACTAGTTCAGTTATCAAGACAAGCAACAGTGCAGTTGTGACAAACCCCATCAATTAAAACTATGCAATAGTACTTTAGTGTCAGTCACATATTTGTGCGAAATGGACACGACCACTGCATCAGTCACTGCAATTTTAACACGAGTGAATTATCATACGCAAGCATCCAAACATATTTGCTCGTGAGAGATCCCAAGTCGCCAGCTCCCCTTACCAATAACCAAAATAGAGCTTAACAAGTTTAATGGTTTCTCTGATTGCGAGTTGGATTGAAGTCATCAATCGGGGCTAAAATGGTTGATATTGTGACAAGAATATGCCCTAATGTTCAACTTTAACGAAAACGAAACCCATGCTTAATGCTTCCTTCTGAAAGATTGAACACATTTATGAGAATGCATGAGCTATAATAGATGGAAAGTGTTGTTTAATTCAAATAAATCAAAACCTTAACTGTTTACCAACTACTACTGAATTCAGACATTCTGCCACCTTGCAATCTACTAAACTTTGAGCACTTTCTGTTTCAAACACAAAAATAGGTTGTCAGTATTATTTCTTGAAAATCTCCTCACGTACTCTGTATTCAGCATATTTACAGTAGCTCGATATTTTGTATCATGCATGATTTTCATTGAAGATTTGCAGCCTAAAAATTAAACCTAACAAATCTTCGGTAGTAAACCAACTTGTGGCTTAACCTCGGCTTAATCGCAAAAAATTTCGTAGTATGATTTGTTTATAGAACAACACATATGATGAAAACATGCAACACAAATTTACAGAGAACACACTGTCCAACGAATGGTAGCTACCACCATCTAACTTTTTACAGAAAGTACTCAAGAGTAGTCAAATGTAAACGAAAATGTAAGTGACTCGGGAAAGTACGTAGTGATCCCTATTCAATACCAGAGATATAGGACTGTTAGCTGACCAACCACTAAAGGTGGTGATCGGGGCTTGTTCATCCAGGATATCGTACGGTTGCTAAGACAATCTCAGCACAATCCCTATATATTCGTATATTTATTGAGAAAGAAGCCCAAGGATCAACATACACGCCACCATACATGAGAACAAAAGTATTTTGAAAGGAAAATAATTAAGAAGATTTGAAAGGAGATAATAGAGTGCACAGTTTCATACATAGACTCACAACAAAAGTACTATTAAACTCCATTTTTTTTACAATAGCAGGCAGCTTCCACAACTAAGAGTTTTCAGTACTTCCTGGTTCCAAGCCAAGAACCTGGAAAAGATATACTGAAGCAAACTTCATTGTTGTGGACTTTATACTCTACACCCACCATGCGCTAACCAACTGGCCGCCGCTTCCAGTCTAATCCACCTCTTTCAGATAATGCACGGTGTGACGGGCAATGAGTTGTCCAAACCAGCAAAGCCAATCGGACGAAATCATTAGGCTGAAGGGTTGTAGGGTCTATCATTTACAAGGGCACCAACGCGAACTTCGCCATTTTTGACACAGTTTTTCTACTACACATCGCTAATTCTCTGAAGACATCAGCAGCCGACAGCGGACAGTCTTTGAATCTCCTCCGTGTGAATGGACCAGATTCCGCAGATGTACAGTGCTGGTGATGTATAAAAGTCTTTCCACAGGAAGACAGAGACCATACCGATGTCATAGTTGGCACAAGTTGCCAAACCCCGACCGATCTATGACTGTACGATTTGTGATTTTACTAGACTTTTTAGTGAAATTGATAGAACTCCCGAATTACACAAACTTGTCAACTATCTCTCTATTAATTTACATATTTGTGGCTTTAAGCTGCCCGCATATGAATGGAAATCACACTACGCTTCCTTGATGGAGACTGTGGGAGTAATCAGAAAACTCTGTAGTGAGACAAATTATTTTCCTTCGTCACTTGTGTATACCTGTATTTATTTAATCGCATATTCACGTGACCGTGTTGTGATACTGTCGCACGTATCTTACCACAGACTTTACCATCAGGATCATCTACTTGAAAACTGTCACTAACTTGACTGTATAGGGAGTAAACTCACAGCTTATGAAATGAGTATAGGGCAGTCTGTCTGCGTGCATGCTATCGGAAACTTTCCAACTCGTAAATTTTCGTTTAAACAGGAATATGAGCCACCGCGAAGCGAAGCGCTTACTATATGTGATAAATTTTCATTCAAGGCAAAGTTGAAAGATGAATGATCACAAAACACAAAACGTGTGAAATATACTTGCAAAACCATTTAGTACTACTGACGTTTAGGTTGTATAGAAAAAGTGATAACTGCCTTAGTTTCTTTCAAAATTTGGTGAGCGAAGTACTCCATTTGACTGGTGACGAATATATTGATTTCTTGGTAGATTCGATCAGTATTTTTCACCAAACGATCAGTAGCAAATTTAGGTGATCGGTATACCTACTGCAAACACTAAAACATCATGCTTGAACGCTGAGTCATCCGAACTCTGCGGGAGGGCAATCACATAACGACTGTCAGCAACCAAATACATCGTAAGACGAGGTCTGGTGTACAACGCCGTTAGGAATTTTCTGAAGAATCATTGGACTGATGTTAACAACAATAAGGATTACTACAATGCAGAGACTGCATTCACGCGAATCAGTCAACTGATGACTGACTTCATCGGCTTCACTATGTCGACGCAGCATCTCCACTGATGCAACCTTTTTCAGTCCACTATTCTTGAACGTTCGAATCAGTGCAGTTTGTCATCATCTGAACAAGCTAAATGTTACTGAATGTGAAAGACTCAGTGAAGCATACCGAGGTTAGTTGAGTCTCGCTGTCGGAAACAATGGGTTGTGGAATGACAACAGAATCTGCAACCTAAATTCAGAAGACGACCTCGAGCAAGGCATTACGTCATATGCATAACTACTCGCATTCATCACCCGGACTTTCAGCTAGTTGATCATCGGTATGATGAAGAAGAACTGGAGATAGAAGCTGAATGACGAATCATCGTTGAACCCATTGGCAGGACAATAGATCACCACATCCGGGACTGGATGAAAGTCTACTTCCGCTGAGGTTTCTATTACTGATGCATACTGCGGTTCGCGGACGTTTGCTGTAGTGGGGTTAAGGCTAACATCAGTCGGTACTGAAGTGGCGGATGTTTCATGTGTTTATGCATTGTAACATACTTGATCAAGAATGACGCTGTACCGGTTTGGTTATATCTTAGTCAGGACAAAAAAATGGGAGTCGATGCCGACCGATGCTGATGTCGCTGATCTCGCGGGTAATTTAGTTAAGTTGATGCAATCTGCTGCCAGAGACAGTTAATGTAGCACATTTTTTGGACTGCACTGAAGTTCTACCCAAAGTGTACCACGTTATTTAGGTAATTATGGCACTGTAGGTAACTGTAACCGGAGTGACATGTCGCTCACCTCGGATGCTATATATATATATATATATATGACAGCAAACGGAGTCGGGCTCAAATGAGGCTGGAACGGTACTGAAGAGTGACCCGTCTTTCTTGACGTTTCGAGTTACGAACCACCTCACCTATGTAACGGAGCTTATCAAATGATTTAGTTTTTCAGTGGGCCGACAACATTTCAGAAAAAGACCCTCATTTAATGAGGTGCAAAACTGCCGTATGACATTCTGATCAATCACTCGAATTCATATCATCTGCACTGTTGCTTTGCAGGTATTCAGTTTTACTTCTTTCGAAGTGAAGACCATCCACATTAGATAACAATCTTTGCATTCAGAGATATCTTCAGGCTGGCCAACTTTGGAAGACTCCACTGGACTTCAGTTTAACTTTACTGGACCTTGAGATGCAAATAAGTGAATGGGTAGTTTGTTAGTCTGCGGTTTGTTCGATCTCCTATGAGCCACTGTGGAAACTCAATCGCTTTTAAAGCGTCTTTAGGATGTCAAAGTTATTCGTCGATCGTGTCTTGTCGTGTCGGTTCAAGCTAGGAAACTATTGTATTGAAAGTGTTGTCTGCTTCAAATGGACAATCGAGGGGTTGAGCGTTTCAAGATACCATCAGATGCGTGGCGGACTAATAAATCCACAAACAGACGGCGGTATTCCATGACCAGTTTCATCGTGGACATCGTCCACACTTGATTACATTCAGATATGCCTGCGGGTGCCGATACGTTGGTCCATGTTGCCAATGTCGGCAGTAACCACTTAAGGACGTGCTCCGACATTCGCTATCGCAAGTTTCGGTCCGTTCTGTCAAAGTATGAGTCGCCGTAACTGTGGGCGAAATGATAACTGATATGAGAGGCAGAGTTTTTGGAGAAAGATCGATCAGGACAGTTGGGACTAATCCTGTAGGTGGAAAGTAACAAACGCAATTTCGATGCGGGATAAATGTGATCAATAATTTTTAATTTACACCGGTAATATTGTGATTTCCTGTGTAAGGAAGGTTGAAGAAACTTGCTTCTTCGGTGTTGATTGTGGTTGTGAGTCAGTCACTCGTTCCTTGTAGTAAATTTAAACGAATTTGACGGGACACCCATTCGCAATCAGAACACTCTTGTCATACATATATTAATTGTTGGATGGAAAAGCGTTCGTAATAAACTGCGTTTGCAAGTTACTGGAGCAAATTAAAAAAAACTTTTAAGTACCGCCCACTTCATAGGGCGTTCCGGAGAAACAGACTATTCTGGTGTACTGTCCAAACGTTTACCCAACCCTGATTGCACCCAAATGAATTTAATCCATTTCATCGTTTTCTGGCCACGCGCCACGCCTATATAGCCGAATGTTTCATGTGATTGACTGATGAGAATAAACGAAATACTGACATCTCGCAACGTATGTTTTTTTACCGTCTTGATGAACTTGATAATGGGAACTCAATGTTTCAGATGTTCATAAGATGTTGTGACTGAGCGTTCAAATAGTACTTGGTCAAGGCTATTGTGAAGTTTCTGGCATTATGGTTAGCCTGTTTATCTTACAAACACAAGAGCTGGATTGTAAGCTCCGGTCCGGACAAGGAAATTCACCGCTGATAGGGTTTAATAAGAACGAATCTGATGTTGACCGTCCGTGATCACGAAAAGACCGTCTACATACCTTGGGTTAATGGACCAAAGGCATTTAAAAGACGGGTAACTGCGGTCCTAAAGAAGTTACGTGAAATCAACCTCACCAATAATACGATGTTGCGTGCTGTAGCCTAACATCATTCATAAAATACGCCTGTACTTTCAGCCTTTCTCGTTCGCTCGTAGTCGGTCTTTGCCAAGAGTGTGTAGTTATTAAGGGCAATAAAGAGTGTTTCCTCCTGTGATTTGTCTCCCACCTGCAAAATTACCAGTGCACAATCCAGCCGACTGCTTTTTATCGAACATCCATCTCCAGTCTTTTATCTCGGTTTTTGGTTAGCCACTAAAGAAACGTTTCCGACATTAAGCATCCAGTCAAAATTAATCGTAGGTGAAACTGATAAAACTCACAGTGCAGAAACAGTTGATTTCAACGAGGAGCTGAGATTTATAGATTGCTGGATTATCCATTCGAGTATTCCTATTTGAAGAGACCTCTGGAAAACTGTACAAGTACATTGTTTCGAAAGGTATCCGAAACTTCTTGGTTTGAGATTCATTTTGTAATGTTGATTCTTTATTATATACCGGCAGGTACGTTCAGATTGAGTCAGAGGCATTGCTTGTATCGATTAATTTTCAGAACCGCACCTGCACAGTTCATTCTCAGTAGTAATCAAGTGAATTACACTATCACTCAGACAGTGTATTCACAGTTCTCCGGTTTGGTACCGTTAAAGGTTTGCGACCGTTTTACAATGTTTTGATGTTGACGGTGTGCAACCACCAAGACAAAAATCCTCAGGAAGAAGTAGCTCCAATCAAGAAACAACGTATGGGTGACGCTATTCTGAGATTACATCCTTTGAATATAAATGTACAAGGGTATGAACAGGATATCTGAAATTTCGCTTCTGAAGAGGAGTAGGTGCAACTGCTGATTCAAATCACATAACTATAATATGAACCAGTGACCATTTTAAGGAAAACCAGAGAGATGTATGCCATATTGACCACATTTGAGTACTTCTTTGAATTAAACTTCTTAAACTCTAACCTTCTTTCCGATATCACTCATCTTAACTTGGTTCTGAGTCCAGGTAAATTATTGGTCAAGATAGTTCTTTTGTTGACTGGATGTGTTTGAGCTTCAGTCATCGTTATTTAGTTTTTCTCTACATGAACAACCTGGCGCATCTTCAGCACATGTTGCAATGTTACACGGAAACAAATCCACGATGCTGTAACATCGTTAATGTTTTCTTTCTTAAATCCAGATTGTATGTAAACATCATTATTGTTTACCTATACGCGTAATTCAACAGCACTGTAAAATGTCTACATATTTATCAGGACATTCTTTAAGCTACGCTAACTCGATAATCTACTCTGATTTGGATGGCTCGTAGCGTTTTACTATAATGGGACAAATATTAATGAAAAGAAGCTAGCGAATGTTGTCCCGGTGTGCAATATAAATATGTTCTGCGGCAGGAACATGTTGCTAGTTGTAACCTCAGCGGTAATTCATAAGAAAACAAGAGGAATTATCCGACTGTTATCGTTAGCGTTACAAAATCTCAGTAGATATTGTAGATGAGACATGGCATTTCGTGTAGAAATGTCTCCGAAGCTTTTGAATGGATGAGTGAATTGTTAGCAGTGACCCTAGTACAGTTGGCTTTCTTGTTCCGAAGAACCTTTCAGCGAGAATCATGACACTAACGAAGTCGAATCACTCACTCAAGGTGATGTAAGACCCTTTCCTTTCTGATCAAAAAATGTCATCCGGTGAATATGTTGAGACGAATCTCACCTTCGACTTACAAATCAGTCTTCGAATTTTGTCTGCCGCGTATGTGGAAACTGTGGTCATACTAAGACGGTCTACCTAGTACTGCATCAACGAGTGCAGTGATGGGCGCCGTAGTTTGGAGTCCATCCCAACATATGTATTACAACTGACGTCGTAGGGGCAAGAACTCGTTCACCAGAGCCTCTCGTTTAAGCATGGGAAACTGCGTGCGTTCACTGTTAATGTGAAGGGTACAGAATCATTCACTTCCAAGCGTTGCTGCGTAATCATTAAATCCGTGGGTCTGTGTGTCACACTAATGTCATAATCTACGGTTAAGCTTTTCGATTTTGGAGGTTGCTAGGCGGACTCGTGCCATTAATGTAAAGCAACGGGACAACAATGGCGGTCACATGTCTCCTAGAAACCGAGGCCTTTCTAACGTTCCTCTAGTTTAGTGCCCGAGATACTGAAGAGGTAAACGCTGCCGAATACAGTATTGTTCTGACATCGCCGCTGGTCAGTGCAGAGCCAGAAACTTTGATGCCGTCGTTACACAGTAGCAGATTTTGTTCAAACTGTAGTTGGCAGGTGCTTGTTGGCAGAATTGTTGATGCCTGATTTTAACGCTGTTGTAACAATCAACATACCATCGAGCTCTCTGTTCCAGTTCCTCCCAGTTTTGACTGCAAATATCACCAGGTTTATAACGAACTCTCATGTGCCGGATTCTTTCTTGATGGTCTGGGCACTTCTGCACCGAAGTGAAAGATTCGTCTTGGACAGGATGAAACGGCATTATGGTCAGCAAATGTTAGCGGAGTTGCGAATCTTCGTCGACACCAGTGCATTATTTATGCCGATGACAAGTACATTTTGTGAACAAGAAACTGAAATCCTTCAAGGGTTGTAGTCGAACACATTGAGAGACGACCAACTAAAGTCCAATCGCAACATTTGGTCCGTGTGGGGACGCACTAGAGCCAGGAAAATGTGATCAATCGTGAACTGCTTGCAGCAATACTTTCATTGTGACCCTAAACTCACTACTTGAGTTTAGTTGCATGTTGGGTGGCCAGCTGCAAAATGTTGGGCATTTAATCTGTCGATTGAGACGAATATGAACAATCTTATAGAGTGAATTGTGGTATGTCTGATGTTAGATTCACTCTCTCTACCAAAGTCCGTGTTGTTACATCCGCTGTTATAGTAGGGGTTGTAATGAGCGCCATGGTCTCCACATGCTGTGTTAGTATCGACTTATAAAACGGAGGCAGAAAAAATAGTCTGAGAGGTAGAAGGAAATTTTAACAGTGATGTGGTTATCTTGAGAAATGCAAGAGAACGTTTGCAAGTTCCAGTTTCCTTCTGGTACTGAAAAACAGGCCTTATACTATCCTGCCATTCTGCGCCAATTAGTTTTCAAGTTAACGGTCGCAATCCTTCATAGATGATGTATTGTGCCGGGAACTTACCACCGTTATATTGCTCACTGATCAAACAGACAATCTCCACAGGAGCACTGTCCCCCACGGCATCCTACTTTTTCTGTACTCGAAACCCTCTGTTTCATTCTTAAGCTGAGTCCTGAGTCCCAAAAAGAGTTATTCAGATATTCTCTGCAATATTATGACAGTCTGATTTCTACGAATGTAGAAAAGTATGATATCTTTAAGCAGGAAATCTCTCACGGTGACCAAAGGCTACAGACTCAATCGGATATTGGGCACGAGTAGATAAATTAATCGCATCTGATTACCTCCAGAAAATGGTTTTACAGTCTCCGGATGAGGATCATTGGGGGATAGATCAACTGAAGTCTCTCAAAGGATGCAGATGTTAGTCATCGAAGGTTAATGTCGACATCAAAAACCTGGCAAACAGTAAATATGAGTGCGGTCGGAACCAGCAAGCGCGCACAGGTTGAATTTGAATTGCGTAACAGAACGTGCTGCTGTGTTGTCGTCGATGTTTTAGTTATCGTTCGTGTAAGTTGTGCGCTTGGCTTACTGGGCCTTTGGCTGATGCCTGTTCTTGTTGTTTCCTTTCACAGGACCGTTGCTGGAACCCCTAATTCGGAAGTACGCTGTCCCCCGGTGTCTCCACATTGTCCCACATTTGGTTCGTAAGTGTTACGGACAGTCACAGGGGAAACAGCCAGCTTACATGTTACAGTATAATTCCAACCTGAAACTTAGTCCCCTAGTCTGAGAAATTTTACTACATATACGCTACAGTAGGTCATTCTTTTTTTAAACAACACATTTTGGTGCCAGCTAATTCCAACTAACCAGCACGACAGCCAGTGACAACCTTATGAGAACGTGTTCCCACTGATGAAGTATTTGCCTGGTTTTAAACATTTACGATGGAACGTAACTCTGTGTGCACGGAATGAAACATTGTTTTGACGATATCAACATCATTATGGAGCACCCAGACATTTGTATTCTGTTGGTGCACCACAACGCTTGGTTCAAAACATGATGAGTGTGACCACTCCTGCTAATTCAAGCACGCTACCTGCTCTGGATGGATTGACCTTCACTGATAACACTTGCTGAAATTAGTTGACCAATCATTTTCTGAGACAATTTCAACATATGCACAGGCGTAACTAAGACTATCACACATATTTCGTGTGCTAGAAATCTAACAGCCCACTACCGCTAATTTACTCGGTTGCAATGAAGAATAGTTTATAGCAGTTCATCATTGTTTAGTCAGAGCTACAGGGTAACTTGTTCCGAAGTGGGGTAATGCTAGCTTTCACCTAGCCAACTGTTGACTTACACAAACGATCTTGAGTTACCCAATCTCTACACACGTAAACATGTGGGCTTTAGTGTTATTTTAGAATACCGCTCGCAAAGGTATTGATACGAAGATTTTGCGTTCTTCTCATGATTTTATATACTTCTGTAATAAAAGGAACATATGCACTGAACAACGTACAATAAGTGCTGTGTGTGAAATGAACGTTCATACTAGCAATAAACTAACCTGTTTTTGGCATGACTGCTGTTGGTTTTGTATTCCATTCGACTGCCAGTCATGAAAGCAAAGGCTGTCGGAATAGATTGCATTGAATTGTCCTATGATTTTATTGTTTCGGTAATTTCTGTACCGGTTTTTTTTGTCGGACGAGTGACATTTATTTCAACTAAATTATCCCACGACAATTTATTGATTTCTGTGAACTCAACTTGGAAAAAACTCTTAATCGTGAGGTTAGTGAATGGAGTTAACAAGACAGATAACATGACTCCTCTGACAGCAATCAGGCAAAGCAGGCATTACTCATCAATGAATGCTTTTGAGAGTTTGCACATGATGTCCCCAAGCATTATTCACAAAAGATTGTGGCTGGACGTCTTCTTCCAATGTGATGCCAACGGTACAGTAGCCAACAGGTAGCTTCATGAATACGTGGCCTCAAATCTAGTCCTGGATGCTGTAAATGTACGGAAAATCGACAAGCTACAACAAGAGCAAAATTCAAATCATGCGCTTCTTTTCTAGATGAGTGACTGGAGTTCTTTGCGAACTCCAGTTGGGATCAATTTTAAAAGATGTCCAATGCATACGAACGTCGGCAGATTCGTTGTTTTAATATTATGGTTCGTTTCACCAAATTGACAGTGGATCAAATTGCGACAGTCGTACAAATGTTATTTCATACAAAATCCAAAAAAGGTATACCTGACAATCGCTTAATATAACGTGTTCGAGAATGGTAGAAGAGATGAGATAATACACTTCATCTACTTAACACAAGAAACCGGATAAAAATTAAAAAACTTTCTTTCAATTTAACCCTAACATTTTGATTATTACTTTGACATTCATGTCAGTCCTCGAGATATATTTACAATTTTCCAGTTGAAGTGCACACACCACGAGTGGTGTAATGAATTGAAATTGACGACGATATGTCCGTTAGCTGCATTCAAACCAAGGTCAAATTGATATCCGCTCATTTGAGCCTTTAGGCTTCGTTACAAAGTGACAGAAGATCCCAATAACTGCTCATGTGTTGTGGAGAATCCTAGAGTCAAATCCGTTGTACTAGCTACATTAGATCAGTTTACGTACAATAGAATGCAACGTGACAGCTCGTTGCATTCCGTCATTACCACGATGCTCGGAGTGTCAACGATCCAGCCGGTCAATGCCACCGATAAGAAATGCGGAACTGTCAAATTTGGACGCGAAGCCACGTCGAATATACAACACTAATTGCACTGCATTATCCAGTGCAGTGTCGAACCAGAATGGCTAACAGGAAAATCTTTCACCACATCCCTAGTTGAATTGAAAGAAAGCTGGTGTTCAATCATTTACACTTAGTTTCGATTTACTGAGTGATTGGGCACGTTTTCTAGGGATCACATTACCGTTGCAACAGAACGAGAAACAATTCTGAACAGAATGCTTCATATTCAGTCACCTGCAGCTTTCTATCCACAACGTTAGTCTTGTGATTCAGACTGCAAGCGGCATGTCTCGATTTTGAGCTCTCTATCATTTACAAAGCAATCTACCTCTGAAACCTCCAACTTCCTGGTCAGTTCGTTCAATCGAGATAATCACCACATAACACAAAGTCTCAAACGAAACGTTCGAAGATGGATTTTATTGAAGCACATCCAGTTTCACTGACCGTTATAACTTGACATTAACTATGCAACCGTGAGCGACTGTGGTCTGTAGACAACGTAACTTAACTCCGTGACATGGTTACATTGCAATACCATTGACGTAACCAGCTTCGGACAAGGTTGCTTGATATTTCGGTCACACAGAACAACATGAGAGACTGACGCTTCTAACACCTTCACCATCTTTCGGATATGGGAGACTCGACCGACAGATGAAAACTCACCTGTGTGAAGTTTTCACCTACTTCGTTGAATCGTCTGTACAAAGAGATCTGAATAGATAATTATTACATGCCCAGGTTGGCATCTTTTGTAGACTTCATAATCGTTTGTGCACAACAACATTGTTGAATATGAAAACAGCTTTCAATTCACGTTGTGCTTCGCAGGTAATTTTGAATCATCTAGATAAAAACCTGCCGGATTCGTAGATTTCTCACTGGCGGTTGATTAGAAACTGTGGATATTAGTGATATTGCGGTTAGTCCATGCTATCAGCTCACCTCTTCTGTAAGCGTGATGCAAATTGCATTCCCTCCGTTTGCTACAACATAATTTCTAGTTCGATTGTCATAATCTCCAGGGTGATTACATTTTATCGTTCACGTCACACTCTAGTAATACGGTGAAACTACTTCCCATCGGTGTTTAAGGATGCCTGTATAAAATTAGTGTTCATATGAGGATGACTCGAAATAAGATTCCGCTTGTTTGACCGCGTCGGTTTGCATGCATGTCCGTAAGATATTGACAGCTAATTGAACAACTAAATCTAAATGTCACAATGTTGACTGCTGATGTTTCTAGACCCCATTGTCCTATCCCCGCTGTAACCGTTCGCGAATGCCCGTCGAGTGATTGATTAAAGCGAAGTGTTGGATGTGTGTTAGAGAAAGTGTGAAGGCTTACCCTTCCACAGCGAATGCTGCTGTGTGCCGATAGAAAAGGAGCCTACTCAACCACTTCATGTGAACGGCTCACGGTTTGATTAAAATTTAGAAATTAGTGTGTAGGTAGATGCAGTGCCAGGTAAAATATTTAAACGTTGTTTGGCGAGCGGAACAATGATATTCATATTCGGAGTTGAATATGCGTGATTCGGATGGGAATGAAAGGGTTAGTCTCAAGTGCGAATATGTGAATGACGTTGGGAATTGCTGTGTTATCCGAGTGAGTCAGTTCAACAGCATCTGTTTGTGTCGTACACTGAGCACAATGAATTCAACGCCTACACACCGATATGTGGATAAACGTGTGTCACCGTGGAGAAGCAACGTAATCTAACTGCAGTTTCTCTTTAATATGGATGTGTGCACGAAATTTAGTGCAATAGTTCGGATGGACCACAATTTAGCCAACACAATTCTAAACTACTGATCGCATTCTAGATAGCGACCATAAACTATTTCACCTTTTATGCTGTTCAACCGTATAGTGAGATGTTAAATCTATTCAAACGATTCCACTCCCTATTGTGTTCATCCTTTCTGTGTGAGTTCATGCTCGCTGGGTTATACAACCCTGAGATGTGTGTGTAACGATTGAGCTGTGGACTTCCTGACGTGTTGGAAGTATGAGATCAAATTGGTGATGAATGGACCGAGTCGACACAATTGTCACGGGTCACCTATGTTTCCTGATGACATGGTGCACTCACAGGGGAATTTACTAACAAAAAATATCTCCCTACACGGTCGCAGAAACAAACGTATTTTGTTCGTCATTCTGTCTGTGTGCTTTCTGTTGTAATCCGTTTTGCTCAACACTTCAGGATGAGTTATACACGGCATTCAGAAGGAAGTAATTGCCCGTGTCAATTTAATAATTTTCCGCTTATATCTCCCTACTGGGACCAGACACAATTATGAGTACATGCGCGTACAGACATGCAAGCACACAGCCCCAGATACCCGTGTGACCTTCATTCCCGTTGCATAAATGGGGCTTTTGATTATCTTCTATTTTCTAGCTTGTGATCGAGAAACATAAGTACAGAAGACTTATATTTTCCGTTGAACGCTGCTGAAACATTTATTCTTTTCAAACCCAGTTACCCAACGGGAAACATCTTTGGTCGTTAAAATTCGAACTGATCAACATGACGTAGTGAGCTAATACAAAACTCATGAGTTTGTTAAACCAATTATGCGTCCGCAGCAAATTGATAATCAGCGGTTTGGAAGCCATAAGGTAAACTGTAGTGCGTAACCAATGACAGAATCAACCTAATGGCATTGTTTTTCCGACGAAGGATGGAAATCTAAATCTACACACAACAGTCTTCTGTAACTCTTCAGAGTGGACATCTTCTTGCATTGGGAAAAATCTACTCATAACACATTTGCGTTTCTGCCAGACTCGAGCCACCACCGGAACCATGATACCCAGAAGCACCAGGCGCTCCACCAGTTATAGTATGAAGCCACTTGGGAAGCTCAAAACTATCACGCTCCTAACCTACAAAATGACGTAGAGGATTGACTGCTCAGACGAGATTAGTCAAATAATTCACACTGGAATCTGCTAACACTATTGAACAGCAATGAAAAAGTGTTCACATCATGATTTCCGTGAAGAGCCATTTTTCTAGTAATTTAGTTTGACTCCCTCAAGCGACCGATTTGTGGAAGTGCTTTCGTGCTAAAAATGTGTTCTGATTGTTAATGGAAGTCTTACCTACAGGAACCGAAACTTGAAAATTCCTGTACAATGATGCCATTGCTGCCAAACTGTGAAATTTAGACCAACCAACTAATGCACTAATGTCACTGTTTAACCCATTTGCCACATTCCATCTTCAACGGCTTTATAACACATAACAGCTGCCAGCTGACCTTATCTGTGTACGTTGGTTTACTCGCAAAGTTTTTAGAAAGGAGGTTGTATCAATTCAACCGAACATCATTTAAAATCGATTCAAACCCATCACGCATCCTGATTAAGACGTCGACTACGCATTTCAACCTCAGCTATTTAATCTGGTCGCTTCATTACGTGAGATTTCACCCCAGGAGTATTAATTCTAGATAGATGCCTAATAGGACTGTTTATCTCCTGCTTAGTTTAATCAGCATTAAATAATTCATACGCAGTCTTCATGAGAAACAATTTTAGGAGTTACAAAATTCTTAATTAAACAGAACTGCCGATGAGATAGAAATTAAGTTCATCGAACAAAACAGTATAACCAGTGTGTTAAAGCTTCCACGTTTGACCTAATAAATCTTTGCTTAGCACCAAAATTCTTTAGTTCCAGTACGTACATCATTTTGCAAATAGTGACCGGTAGTAAATTCACAGGATTGTATTAATTTTTACAGATCTGGTTTGCTCGGAACTGTAGACTTACTTTTAAACCGGATCTGAGAAAGATGAATTATGACTATGGATTCACTTCCTAATTAGTATGTCACAATCACACTAGTGCTATAAATACCGCATTCCAATATGCAATGTGCTCCGTTGAGCTTTTAGAGATTATGAGAATGATGTGTGAAATGTAGACAATAGTCATTATCTGGCAGTCAGCAACTACGTTTAGGAAAATGTCTCGTACCGAATATGATGTCAAGATGAAGTATGAGATATTGAGAAAAGGGTTTTAAGCCTAAAAGAAAATAATCGGCAGTTGTACTGGTTAGTTAATATTTACACGAATGGTAATTACCATCTAGTAGACGGTTCAGTAGATAGTGTGTTGTGATTAAACGTCATAGTTCACTTCAGCTATTATATCTTAATAGAGTTTTGCGCCAGAAAAAACCATTGCCGTGGAACACATGGTTAACGGCGCAACGTTTACTTATCAGATTGTATGAAGACGACAAGTAAGGTGTGACCAAGTCTTAAGATTAGTTCATCATTCATCTCATGGCCATTCAAAATCTTAAATCAGGCTGACGTAATTAATGCCGTAAACTCACAAGTTGGTTTCTCAAGCCTCCTGTTGACCCTATTCTCATATCCACCGGAACAAGAACAGATCGGAGCGCTTTCAACAGCGAGCAGTTCAGTCACTACCGACTGAATAAGGATATGCCTGGGCTCTCCTCAATCACTGTGAAGAGTCACTTGGATAGTTCTTATTGTCCATCTTCGTTTGTCTATGCCAGTTCATCCATCCTTTATATAAATCGAGCCAAATTATCTTGTGACAGTTACGGGAGATTTTCAAGTACTATTTTGTGACATCTGACTTCAAATAGATTGAACATGCTTTTCGCAAAAAATAACGTTTTGTTTCTGACCCTTGTTGTAGTGTTGTTGACACCCGTGCAATCTTCCAGAACCGACAGTAGTGTACACACGTTTAGTCCGCATGTCGTTTAAAAAGTCCTAACTACACTTACTGCACTCCATGAGTCATCTAGCAATCATTTTAACAAAGGTCCAAGATGCCTGCTAGAAATTCGCCGCTATCCTTTCCAATGTTTATCCTCTCCTACATTTAGATTACACATATTCACATGACCCTTATCGTCGTTTAGCGATACTCCAGTCAAACAAATCACCTGAATGCCAGACAGCGAAACCTGGTGCAGCTAAAGAGTTTGTTGATTCCAAATACTCTATACTACTCGGACGAGGTTGGTGGTACAAATGACAGTAGAAATACTTGTAAAACAGTTTGATTGCAAGCCTGGATCTCTCAAACTAGGCAGACAGCATATGCAAACGACAAAGTGAGTCCGTTTTAAGCATATTTTTGAGGACAGTAAACTTTGCGGTTTACCTACAACTTTAGTGATATCTGGTTGTAGTCATCATGACCCGGTTGACCAACGCCCTTTCAGCAAAATTTATTTACTCATATTTCCGAAGACGTGTCTGACTTGAATCGGGGTACTGATCGTCTGCACCGCCTGTATCCAATCTATTTGCACTCATCTTTCTAAAGGAACACGTACAGGCGAATGCCTCAGTCGCTTATTACCTACGGGACGACATATTCAAATATTTCTTCCAAACTGTTAAACGTGTTGTATGCAACGGAAGCGGCTTAGTTGTACAGCTGGTTAATCCATCCAATTAACCATCTGTTGCAGTGTGACCAGAACTCAATCGATCCTTGCAGCTGATGGAAAAACCATTGAGTACTCGAATCAGGAAACAGTGTTAGATCGAATAGATTACCATCAACTTATACAGTGTGCAAGTCACATACATCAAGTAAGCCTGTCAAAAAGGGGTATCGTTTTTGAACGTTCACATGACGACGGATACTGACATATTGCATTGATCAAAACGAAATAATCAACCTCGATATGTATTTTCATTTTGCGATAAGTACTTCAGTAAAATACATCTTACACCCTTACATTGTCTTAGGGGAAATTAAGTAGCCCATATATAGCATACTGCAGTTTTCTTGTGACATCAAATAAGTTAACAAAATATTTTACCTCGAAACTTTCAATAAACTGTCACACAGGTTTGTGATTCATAGGCTTTTGAAACTCCTCGCCGTTGTATTTACCTAGCTGACGGTGTACGCTGCTGAGATGAATGTTTATGAATCCTGATTACTGCGGACCTTGACTTGATCGATGTCGACAAAATGAACTAGTTCAGGCTTTTGTACATTACATACTCATAATGGGGGACACATGTGACTGTTGTACTTAGCTTCCACATGATAAACAAGTCAGATGAATATGAACAGACAAAAGAATGAAATGTCTGGTTGACGTTCACCAAACCGAACAAACATGATTATATTCTGCCTTCTGTCCTTGTTAAACATTTCTCGTCACCTGGCATCAAATAAGCCAAGCAAAGAGGAGGGTTGAGAAACTACTCCACACAATCACCATAATACGTGAGTGATGCTCACCAGGTTTGACAAACCAGTCACGAATTAGGGTGAACGGCAAGTCGTTTGGCATGTCTAGCAAAGTAACTGCTGTTCTGTTGAACGTGGTTAGGAGTTTGACGAACTATGATTGGGAAAGCTGTACACAAAGTTTTGTCCCTAGTATATTTCACGTTTTTTCTCATGTCGGACGCGGCACTCCAATCCTTGTGATTGTTGGTCAAGCATGTGAACCGCTACGTGAATAATCTCACCAAAGACGTGGGCGAATGATCATATCTAAACCTTCACTCACGATCTCTTTTGAAAAGCGTCAAGTTGGCCAAATCGCCTCCATGAAAGGGGAAACACAAGTCAGGCAGAGTTAACTTCTTAATCAAAACAGAGAGAAAACATATCGCGAGATGTTAACATTTCGATTTACCCTCATCAGTCACCAACGTAAAAATAGTAAATTTTATACAAACCGCTTATAGCAAAAACAATTGAACAATCCACCCACATAGTTCTGACCTTTCACGCGCTAGTAGTGCAACCTATTTCACGGCAAAGAGATTGTTTGTCAGCGCCTTCTGCGCACTCAAAACTAGCCGATATTGTTCGATTAGCATTGCCTCGCTAGTCGCTAACAGTTCCAGGTTGCGATTGTGTAGCAGTATCTTGCACGACTTGATGGGGTCAACTAGGTGACCGTGGCAATCATGTTCTTTCTTTTGTCACACTAATCCGGAAATAATGTGATTGGGCGTTCCACTACTCATTTTGTCATATCTACCGCGAGGTTACTGGCGTTGTGGTTACTACTCCAGTCTCACAAACAGGAGGGTAGGGGGGCAAAATTCCATTTTGCACGAAAATGTGTTCCAGTGACGAACTGTGGGAGGAGCGGAACTCTCCAGTCGCTTGTTGTTCTTCCCAGATAAGCTGACGGAAATATTTGCATGGGTGTAGAAGTTACGATAATGTGTTGCAATGTTCAGTTTGTAACAGAATTGTTCACTTCCTGTCAACACTACGAAAGACCGAGTGATTTACACAACTTTTAAGTACTGATATCCACCGTTTTTGTTCAACACAGAATAGCAATACTTTGTTATTTTGCAAATCAAAGGATAATTCTTATGTATGAAACGGTTATCACCTGATCAGTGATATGACTCACCGTACATTCGCAGGACATTTACAAATATACCGTATTGTCACAGTTTTCTTAATAAAACTGCCTATACGCATACTGACTGTAATTGGACCCCAGTGAACAACACTTTACCTGCCTAAAATTTTATAAATTCATTGGCTAGGAATAGTTTTGCCATGTGATGTGTCAGTAGCAAGTAAATTGTTTACATCCCCTCCAGTTCCTCATAATGACACGAAGCCGATCTAAAATTGCTCGGCAGTGATATCTCAACCTCACAACTACTGGTATTAATTATATTCATCTTGGCCGACTTCTGTTTGAAGTGGGAATTAAAGTCAACTTATCCCTTGTTTCTCAATATTTCGCCTAGAGAAGAGATTAGTCTGATATCGTACGAATTAGATCAAGTTAAATTTCTTCGCATCGTGATGACTTTATGAAGTGTATAGTTAGATGTAAACAAGCGCATGTAAAATGAAGCAGCAGAGCGTCAGTAGAGCTAAAATGTCACAGATCACAGATAATGCTGATATCGTGATACAGGCAAAGTTAGAAACATTTAGCTCTAACCAAATAACACTGCCTTTTTAATTTTGAGTAACATTTTCTTTAGTAGCGTTGAGCTGTAGGGTGGTAGACACATAGTTAAAGTGAATGTCACTTCTGTCATAGGCTTTGTGCTATCGGAGAACGAAATGTAGTGGTTGTTTCTGTGTCGCTCTCGTTTGTAACTCTGAAGTCATTTGTATTGTCTTCTGCATGGCACATTGGGAGAGATGCCCAGTAAATGAGATCCGTAGATCGATTTTAGACCTGTTGTGGATATTCGGTGGATAACTGTGGAATCGGATAACATCAGCTGAACCGGATAGTAGTCGTTTCACAGAGGGCGTCAACGCCCGTCTTGCTACTGCAACTGACAAGGAAGACAAAATAGTACGACAGGTTTGGGGACCGTTTCGGGTAGAGTTTCACTGTCACACAATTCCATGTTTTGCATGGTAAGCTGTTTAGGATCACCAGACAGTGAGCTCACCAAGAGTTTTCTACAGGATAAATGAAAAAGAAACTGGAAATGTTGATAGTAAGTCGTTTGATTCTCTCGTGATGAACGCTGTTGAAGAAGAAAATAAGCTAGTCTCTTCGTTTACAAATACCATAATGTGCGTGACTATCTTAAATTTGCTTTCCTTAATCTGCTGTATGTTTGGTACCTATGGAATTAATATGCCAGTTTTGTGCACATGTAGCGAAGAAATGGAACGTTCTCAGGTATATCTTTCCGAATATTTCTGCTGTTCTCTATATCAAAGGAATGAGGGCGATTCTGTGTTTTGTCCATCTCCACTACAAAGATATACCTTAAAAACTTACACCTGCATTTCACATCAAGGTGGCAAAAAAATCGCCACTGAAAATGAAGTGTTCTTTTTTCTATTGCGAACAGTACTTCGACGATTATTCAAAGATGTTCAAATACATTCATCCTGTTGGATTTCGTTTTTGTGGTAGATCTAGACATCGTACAATTACGCAACTTGCAATGCCCACACAACGGAAACCAAGTGTTAAATGCTAACAGTGCCTGCTGGATTAACTTCAGTTTCAGATAATAAATGGTAATGCTTTGGCCCATATAAATTCAGAGCTAAACGCGCACTGTATTCACTTCGACGCCGTCATCCAGTCAAGACTGAAGTTTCTCTTTATGGAAATTGGGTGCGGCTCAAGTCACTGTTAATCAAAATTTGGCGGGATCAGAGAAGTATAGGAAACAAGGTAAAGGCAACTGCCAGCTTAACAAATTGTTTCTTATCCGTGAATTTCAAGTATTTCCCTGGGCAATGGTGAGATAGTAGTGTGGTCTAGCGGAAATCCTGGCCAATGAAAACTTCTCAAGAGAAGTGTTTTATTAATCGACATTCGTGTACTTCATAAACAGCCGATGTATTAAAATACATATCTCTATGTATTGTAGTAGCACGAGATTAGAATTTACATGAAAGAATTATAACCCTTGAAAGTAAATTTCCTCTTGCTAGAAGGTTTCATACTTGAATTACAGCCATGCTCGTGGTGTTGCACGTGTGCACTAGATGTTGATGTAATGACTCCATTAACCGGTCAAGCCTCGATATGTAGGCTTCTACCTTCCTGGCATGTTCCATGTAAAAAACTGATCCTTTGTCAATACTTGTAATTGCGTCCTACCTGGTTTCCGTAAGTCTTGGTAGCTAACCGGCTAGGACGAGATATATATGAATGTGGAGGATGAAATCTCTAGTGCACAATACTGTTTCAGTTATCTTGCTCTTCAGCTGCTGTGATCAAAAAGCAATAACCATCTACAGGAGGAAGACGGATAAAATAGGAGCTGGACAAAAAATGAATAACGTTCGTGTTTTGAAATCCTTCATGTTATATCCATATCGTTCTTGTCGATATATGATCTAGTCTTTTGTGTAGTGTTGTTAACTGCACGCCTTTTTCACAAGGTGTTTTGCATAGACTTTCCAGTAAATATAACATAGACCTTTCAGATCTTCTCAGTTTCATCTGTTCTCTAGTCAGTTTCCCTCTGTCTTGATTAGCTAAAAGAACTAAGGTGAATTTAACATTTAGAATTAACAATTCGTTATTGACCTGAAGTCAGTCCCAATGTAACAGCTCACACGTTGTTTACTGAGTAAGAAACCATTTGTTTGAGTTCCATGAAGCCTAATATGCTGAAAACTCGTCCTGTCCTGAGTAAACGTGCTGACTTAAGGAGGCTCAAGTGTAGCAGCATTGACTTGTGCAGGTCAACCTGTAGGCATTCCTCATTCGAGAATTTAGGACAATCCTACAAACATTCCGTGACCCCATAAAGTTTGGTTTCCGCTATGTGAGTCCTGCAAAAGCAAGCTTGTATATCGGTCGGTTAAATCTCAGGAAATGTCATGTTAGGCGTATATGCAGATCTCTGAGGCATTTGTATGAAATTCTGACAAGCATTGTTCGTATGTACATTAAACGAATGAGGTTATGAGGCCAACTAATCAAGACAAGGCAATTCCATGTCCTATGAAAGTCCTAGGGTTAATTTTGATCAAAAATATTTGGCGGTTTCGTTCAGCTTTTTACATTGAGCGAGTTCCAATTTGGACAAATGAAGCAATAACACGAGATTCTTTTCAGTTAAGATTAAGACAATAATGGAACTATGTGTGTTCCTTGAGTAGAAAAAGTATTCATGTTTGCTTGGCTCACATACTAACCACCGGAATAAATCCACGTCTGAAATATAAAGAGCCTGTTCATGTGACTTCGTTTTGTTTTTATGGAACCAATCGTAATGAATACACAACCAAGCATTAACCTCAGCGTATCCATGACAATCACTTTGTCTGGCTTAACAATGCAATAGAGGAGCTAACTAACACATGTTGTGTACAGAATACATCAGATTCAGTTTAGAAAGTTTTTATAAACAGATAGGCGGAATGGCTATCAGTAATCCATCAGGTTAGCGGATATTAACCTAGGGACGATTGAACAACAAATCTTAGATAATCTTTTCAAAATCACTGTGAACAAAGCATTACGTTGATAAAAACTTACCTGTTGACTGTAATGGTCAACTTATTTTGTTTTCAACCTTCCTAACTCCATCATCCCAACGTATCTTTATTTCATGAAACTGAATCACAAGCTACTTTACATCTCTTCCCGACTAACCATTGACCACTCTGTGCCGAAAGTATAGTTTTTGTCTCTCGAACACCGTGTTTCAAACAACAAATGTATAGTAGCCACCTTAAGGCCTATCTTTTGGTTTAACTACGATTGACTTATACTTGAGTTCGAATTGGTCACATTATAAATTTACAGACTTACGAGAGAATGCTTGCAAATCAGAAAATTCGAAATATTTCTAATTTAACATGAATCAATGTACAAGTGGAATCTCGACTACTCCTTGAGATTGAGTTGACCGGTCTTGTTAATTAATCCATCCTTCATTCACCCCAGCACTAATTCCCTTGCGACGTCGTGATCTGAATCTTATGTGTTCAGGCTGACGATGAAAACAAGCCCGTTTATTACAGTGTGAAACAAACATCACCAAAATGTTCCCGTATTTCTCCTGGAGTCACAACCCTTATACATGAAATGGTTAGATCTTTTGCAAAATATTTGGAAAATTAATGTATTTTCCATAAAATTCACGTATAGTTCATCCACTTTGTGTAAGAAAGGACTTTCCAGCAGAATAGAAAATGAGACAGCCTGTGTACAGAGCCATACGACGGCGTAAACCACTTCAAATGCATATCGAGAGTAGATTATACACAGGTCGGTGCTTACGTTCTCGGACAGAAGAACCAAGATTATCCGAACCTATCGGACATAAAAATAAACAAATGTGGCTCGTTATCCATTTGTTGTACTATCATGCAGGCCCACGTATTCCCGGCATTGACTGTGTAAGTAACTTCCCTCTCATGACTACCACACACTTTTCGACCTATTGCCAGTCGCACTAATGTAGACGATTTCAAGGCATCTAACAATCAAACGCGACATCCCATACAAGGAGTAAGTGCGGTCAGAAAGAAAAACATTCCGACAAGGACGATATTTTTTCTTGCAAAGTATTTGATTCCTGGTTGCTGAAAATTCTTGCCGACAGGCTGCTCAATTTGTTTTGCCCCACACATTATCTGCGTTCAAAAACGCTGTACACTTATTTATTACACGTTTAGAGACGAGAGGCAAGTCTTCCAGTACCCGGTGCTATCGGAGTAAACGAGAGTGTCTAGCCCTGTCTGATCTAATTCACCCATACATGATGACGTTACAGGAGAAACACTTAATATATCGATCTTTCCCTGGCCTCAACTAAGTGGCGAGGCATACATGTTTGAGTCGAACGAGACTGTTAACGGTGTGTTTCCCGGGTTTGTTCTAATGAACATTGACAACAACGAGTTTTAGTCCCCCGGTGCTGAACTTTGTCACGGTCGCTCTGTATACACAGTGTGATGTCAGTACTCCAAACAGTCTACTGCTCATAGAACAGTTAATCTATCCTTGTATACTGTATCATTCGTCATCGTCCCTTGCATAAGTAACAGATGATCAATTTTTCTTGCCTCCGTTGAAAGGGGACTACTGTGCCATACGAACCAAATCTAGATAAGCCTGCTTCATATAACATAATGAGTCACATTGGCATAGTAAGGAGAGCAGTACACCCGAATTCAAGTACCGCAGTAAGTCTTTCGAGCAAACCGTGAGTCAAAATCGAGCAGAAAAGACTGTATCGTGTAGACTGCGGTGTGAAATGTCTGGATTCATGCACTGATTAACTGAGTGAAGGGATTCTGCCAACCCTGGTCACAGTGGTGTAACCACTGTAAAGCAGTTTTCTAAACGATACACTAAACGATAATACACAGCGTTGCCTAATTCCACTGTGGACAGTTACAGTTGTGTACAGTGGATTCAGGTACATAATGAACAAGTTGAGCATGGCAGACTTTTTGTGCAAACGATCAATTTGAGGGCATCAAACAGCCGTAGAAGAGTATTTTAACCTGAATCTTAGACAACGTATCCTCAGTCACTGTCAAACTGCTCCCATGGAGATCAGGTATGTAGATAAGCCAATAATACTAGTAGCGTTTACAGGTTTCAACAGATACATGTCTCTCAGTATTGAACATCTACTTTGGGTGACCGTTTCCACTACGCCTCTACTAGGCCACTTCTAGTCATATTTAGTCTGTTTGTGTTGTAACTTGGTATGCGGCCTACGAGCGCGTAAAACAGACAACGGAATGACGGTTAGTGGAACGGTAAATAACGGAACGACATTCAACGGTTCTGAATGACGGACTACGAAATATGCAAGATTAATACGAATCTTCCCGGCCAACCCAACCACTTGAGGCTAATGAACGAACACAGAGAAAAGACTGGCCTCTGGACAGAGCTACTTTATGTCACTCAATCCGAAGACAAGACGGTCACAAACTAGACCACATTTAAAGGGTTTGTGATCAATGAGAAAACAAGGACAGAAGTGGACCAGACAAAGATCCAGACAGTACCTTGACATCCCAATTAAAAGGACGTGCGTGTGTGCGGGGTGCCAGACATTGGCACAAAGGTTGAGAACGCACGTGATGTGTGAAGTGGCACATGACCGTGTCGACTATGAAAGTCACCACAGTCAGTAGTGAGTTAGGCCACTGTGATGGCAAATAAAACTGTATTTTCGGGGAATTCAGTTCTTTCCCGACAGTTTGAAAACTAGATGTTTTGTTAATTGTATTCTGACAGATTGTCGTGTCACCTTGTTCTGCGAATTAATCACCAATATCATTTGTCTCATTGGACATCATCTATAAGGTAGGTGTCCAGTTTAGTTGTTTACGCATTCTGGCATTAAACTTGGTGTTTGGAATTGTGAAATGGAAACAAGCGAACCGTAAGAACACGGTTAAACTATGGCGATAAAATGGTGTTTTGAGGGCTTTTAATTGATGCACCGTGTACGTGACGTTCAGAGGCGGCTCTAAATAGTTCAATCTGTGGTCGGAGTAAGGTATCCGGACGCCAAATACTTTAGGATACTTACTTTTCGCTTGACCGCATAACTGATTCGACCATCCTGACAAATGCATACACTGTGCAGATGCTTGTGACCAAGTGCAAGGTCAGACGGAGGAAAGCTAGGCACAGAAATCCCCGCGAACGACAAGGAACCAGCTCCAATCAGTCATAGTACTCGTATCAAATTTTAGTTAATGTCATCAGAGCAGAAAGAAGACATATATTGCGATATGTTAACATTTCATTTACTCTCATCAGTCGCAAACGTAAAACATGCAAGTTAAATACAGCATACAGATAAGGACAGACAGGGATGTATTTAACTTGCATGTTTTACGTTTGCGACTGATGAGAGTAAATGAAATGTTAACATATCGCAATATATGTCTTCTTTCTGCTCTAATGAAGTGGTTAAAGGGAACCCAGTGTTTCAAATTTAGTCAATGTACTGTGAAGTATAAATGAAATGCTATATACGGAAGTGTGCTTGGATAGTGTATTCGCTAACCACTGAGACTGCGTCAGTTGGACTGGCAGCAGTGAATAAACAGGAGCTTGACTAGAACTTAGCTGCTCCATGAAATCTAAACAGCAACAGATCTAATTGCAACGCCACTGGTAATATATATATAGCTTGCAGTCTGTTTGGAATGCGCAGCCCATCGAAAACCCCCAACACTGACACAAAGCACAAGAATGCACTTATTTTACTGCTACCATAATCTTAGTTAAACTCTATGAAGCCGCTTTGTATTGTGGCCTTGGCGGCATTTGCGTTTGTTATATCGTGATACGCTGATGCTCGAATTACGTCTATTTCTTACCTATCTGAGCTGGCTCACAATTTGGTAACTGTCGGAAAGCTTCATTGTTGGCAGCTTGAAAGACCGATTGCTGCACATCTCAAGTTAATCTCTCAGTTGTCGGCGTCCTCATAGGGACGTTCGGCATCAGCCTGTGTTTAAACCGGCCTCCGATGGAATAATGGAAATCAACTTTCTCTATCAATAACGTGCCACGATGACCTGTGATGTGTTTCCTGAGCCTGACACAACTGCTTTCCCTGAAAGAAGATCACCTCGCTGGTGTCCACATACCACAAGGAAGATCGGAAACCGCAGACAATGGAAAGCGTGCTCGATCACTCGTTAGGTGCAACACTTGCCTAATTTCGATACTACCGAAGAGGTTATTCACAAAAACAACCAGAACCGGCGACGCCAGGAAAATACAGAATTGATAGCACTCTTCGGAAGTGCAACCACTACTTCGGAACATGCAAGTCTTGGTGTTCTACGCAGAGGGTCACGGCCAATATTGCCTCGTTGTGATTTCATTTCCATGGCATAGAACCGTAATCTCTTGCCAGTGGCTGAAGTCTGGGATGTGCCTTCGAGGCTGGAGCTGGTGTAACTGTTTCGGTTGTGGTGCTAGCCACGAACAACGCAGAAAATTTACAGTAAAAACAGTTCAGTCGAACGCGGTCCACATTGATCTGCTGTATCATGTGACACTATTTTTACTTTCACGTCGGAACTTGACTTTGTATTGAAAAAACCGCGGTTCTTCACCAAGTTCGTTACATCAGTATCGATCTTCGGCTGCTAACGCACTAATTACACAAAGGGGTCTGCATCCCTGAACCTCCGTGTGAATTTAGGGTGTTCATTCAGTACCACCCTCCAAAAGGGAATAGTATAGCCAATCAATGTCCTATCCCGTCAATATTCCCTGGTCGCAGTTGCCATCCTCCCTGCTGACAATATATTGCGCAATGCTATTAGGGTACATTTACGTAACTCCCTCCGGGACACAAGAGTGAACCTCAAAATGGAATCACCGGCTTTTGAGAAGGAAAACGTTGCAATTCTCTAAAAAGGTATCGGTCTCAAGAACATACTTGCCTGGCCAATAGAACACGACAATGACATGATTTTTAGCGCAGTTTATCAATGCTGAAAAACAGCTCACGGCTTGTGGATACGGTGCCCTGTGGCACACGTGTTTCAGTAACGATGTGAATTTGCCACTGGAGAGAGTAAATGTGCAGTCTTCGAACTGCCCGCTTCAATGCTGAAGTTTTGTTTGGCATTTGAGAAGGCGGAGAGATGCTTTATACAAGGCACACACTTCTGGCTGGTCCACCGTTTCATTGATCATGATTGGCTACTGGAAAATCTTCTTGTGTTTAAATGATAATTGCGTTCACTAACTAAACGCCGAATCACATGATGGTTCGGATAGGCAGAACAGTACATCTGAAAACATACCTCAGTACTGTACAAAATGTAGTCGATAAGAACGGCGCAGAAGACGTCAGGCAAACAATCCTAGTCAAGTCCGTGAGTGAATTCAAGTAAGCAGTTCTAACAATTGAGGACTGACCGATATTAGTCGATTAAACGTTTGACTGTGAAATGTCCCCCCGAAGCGTTTAACGTTGGCAAACTGGAGCATCAGAGGAATTACCAGTCTTCCACATCACCGTTACGTTGAATGAAGAGATCAGTTTGCTGTGCTCACTTATCACGAGTCGGATGTCCTCATAATTCGCAACGCCCTCGTTCTCGTAGTTGCACGCGTTTACGCGTATGCCTAGGCTTAGTCCATTTGTCGTTTCGCTGTTTCGAATGTTATCATCAGCAAATGCCGGTCGTCGTACCGGTCACCATCTGCCATCCCACTTTAGACACGTGACGAAAGTTAGCCCACAAATTTTAATACAGCTGTTGATTTTGCTAGTGAACTTCTTAAGCAAAACAATTCAGTCACATAAATGCAAAGGGGGAAACTCAAAGACTGTTCTCGTGTTCTGCATTCGACTGTTTCGTTAATTCACTGCCTTCTCAAGTTAGGCGGTTTTGCGAATAACTATAGGTTTATCTTAGCGGCTAACTGGACTAATTATATGGAAGAAAATATCGGTGTTCACAAAAATGCTAGGTCGAGAAACAAACGAACTTTTAATAGCAAACTTGGTTTATCATAAAGTTCCCAATACAGTAACAGTCAACAATCATCAATGGTAGCTCCATGTGTATACGGGAAAAACATCGAATTGGGCGGGTTTACTGCAATCTAAACGGCCAGACAAGTCCTATCAGCTCATCGCATTCCGCGGTAGCGAATGATCTCCATCAGCCATTAGGGCAGAATGATCTGGTACGCATAAATTGCTGATGTCAGTACGCCATTATGCCTGAAATATAGTAGTATCAAGCATTGGGACTATAAACGTGCCTGTAACAGTTCCATCATAGTTCCGATAGAAGTTGCGTGTTTCGGGAACTGCTGACAAGCCAGGCGTTTTAACACAAACTTGACTGCAGTAAAACGCATTTGTCAGAAAGTGAATGGATTGACAAACAGGATAAATTGACCCGTCTACGTGATTTGCAATAGGTCGCAGGCTGTGCCGGACTACTGTTATCTGCAGGCTAGTAATTGGCGCTCATTTTTGACAAGCTAGTGAATGGTGCTTTGCAATGGCATACAGAAAGCTTGTCCTAACTTTCGTCTTTCTATGTGTATTCACAATCAGGTACACGAGTTTCGTTGCGATTACTAGTTGCTAAGGTCGTTCCAAGATTCTGTGCGCTCCGGCAGAATGAATGAGCGAATAAAAACCAAATGAACTGGTCCAATTGAGCAACCTATAATGCCACTCACTTTCACCGTAAATGATCAGGCGATAAAACCGCTGTATGAATAGGATCGATATTTTGGACCATGTATTCTGAAGCAACAGTTTTTGAGAAACTGCTGTTATAGACCCGTCTGCAGTGAATCTCAGTTGACAATTATTTTTTCGACAGCATAATAACTGAGAGATACAGCCGATACATGTATGTGCCAAGGAAGATGTTAGCCCAATATGTTAGCTTGAACAAGCTATCAAGCAAGGAAAACCTGGTTGCTCAACCAACGATCCTGCCAGCAACCAAGTTCCAAAGAATCACCCGAAGTGAACAATTTTCCAACAAAACACAGATGCTAATCCTGATGTTTATCCCTACTGGTTAGACCCAACAATGAAGCCGACTTGTAGTTGGGTATATTCCTGCACATGAACCCATGCGTTTAAATTTATTGCTTCTTCTGAGACCGCTATTGATCGCCTTTACTACAGTTTATTATAAACGATTCTGATGTCCTTGGGAAGCATATCACATCAATAAACCTTCACTGACATATCCCAGTGTCGATCTGGATAATTGAATTCTTCAACTATTTTCGCCTAGTTGTAATCGCTTGGGGTCAAGGGAACTGGCTGACAACACCAGCCCAGAATAGGCATTTTTCTCTCCAACATTATTCGTCGACAGAAAATCACAGTTTCACCAACAGCCTGGTTCACCCTGAGATCACATGGTTTGTATGATACTCTAACAACTCAAATCATCTCCTGCGTTGTTACTCTAAGACTGGAAGCCGCAGTAGCAGTTACTTATTTCACTTCTGGTCTCAACTAACCAACTAGTTCACCACTCTTCACCCACCTGCCTGCATTCCGGTGCAGTCTAACCGAGTTGTGATGCGTGAATAAGGGAAGCACTCCTACCATCACAGCCTGTTCGAATTCGACCATGAAATCAGTCGGTCCAGCATAGACACTACTGAGAGCCTGCCACCTCCGGTACCCAGAATAAAACCCTGAGATATTTTGTAGGTCCAAACCACCAGGATCCAGTCAGAGTGAAAATGTTCTTATAAAGTTCGCCATGAGTAATCTACGAAATAATAATTCAAAGCAAATTACAGCGGCGCTCTTAGAGATTAAACCGAAAATCAAGGTTAGAGTCTGGCCAATAATTATACTAGGTTTTAAGTGAATGAGGATCTGATAATGCTTTGAACTTATCGCAGGGTGAGTACCGTTTCATTGTCCGATAACCCCATAAGAAAAGAACTGCTGTCTAAGGAATATTCTATGATGGAGCTTGTAAAGCTTCTTGCCATGATCTCGTCGATTAATAACAGTCGCTGAGATGAAAACTGTTCGATGAGATTTATGCCAATGAAAAGGAGTTTAAGGATCAAATCACCGCGAAGGTGTCCAAATTACAGTGAACATAAATTAAGAATTTTGAGCAGACACTCATACGAAGCATAGCACAGGCGCGTATTGAACGTGATCGGTGACCAACATGTCTTTCTTCATGCCAGTATGTATGAATTGATTGGTGTATTCAACCAGTGGTCTTACATATACTCTATAAACCCCCCCTTATTCTAAAGTCTGTTTGCTACTTTTCGTATCCGAAAATTAAACGATCTGACGAAATTAAGTTGGATTAACTTGTCGTTGTCCTCCGCTGTATTTCATAGCTTCTATTTATAGAAAACACTCGGCAGGCAAAACAGCCACTGGTTTATTTGATGAGATCCTACTGGTTTTGATTTAACTGGTCTACTTGGGAAACACTCAAAGGGAGTGGTGTTTAATTCATAAACCCTGATCTGAAGTTTATGGCTAACAGAAACTTGGCCATAAAAGTCAAATTTGCTAACAGCTGTTTACGGTAATTCTTATCAGCCATATACAATTACAGGAGATTCATTGGACTTATATATAAAACAGGAATATGGTTATACTCAATGGAAATAGTCATGGTAACTGTCGGTGGCTGTCTGCCCTGGGGGTGGTGGGTTTGTGTGTGTGTTATGTCTACAGGAATGATATGGTGGGTGAGTGATAAAGTGTTATTTGGGTTACTGGGCCATTGGGTTTCAGATAATTTACACACGATTGGCCAAGGGAAGTGTAGGGCCTGTATGAATTTCTTTTCGGTGTATAGTTTGAGGTTGTAGGTTTTGATAGCGATCACCAATGCTTCTGCCTCTGCCTGTGCCCCGACAACTTGGGAATGGATGTGGGACCCTGTAAACAATTTTAAACGCTCTGTTGGGCGTGATTTGACGATCCGTGTCGATCACCAGTGTCGTACACACACGAATAAGCAGTTCACTCTCTAAAAGGCGAAACATGATAGGTTGTTTTTCCTTGATGTGTTATTGTAAAGCAGAATGGACGGTTCCCCCCAAAGATCCGCTCATAGGAACGAGACGCGGAAGGGTCAGTAAACCAACTTTCTGAGCGTTGTTCCACAAAGGTGAAAACGAAAGTTGATTAGTTGTCCAAGCGATTAAGCAAGAACGATATGCACAACAGAAAACATGGACAACAAATTGCAACGAATTGTATTGACTGGACGGACCATACTTCGCCTAAGATAATTTGTTGCGTTTGTGAACAAGTTACCATATTTGCATTTAAGCTCGAGCGTTAGAATCATCAGAGGGATCGGGCTGTGCCTTCAAACATCTAGCGTGGGAGCCCCATGAATTATTTTCCTCATTTCATAGTAATAATCGTAAGTGAACTTACAAAAAGCTTACCTCAATAAATTATAAACTTTCAAGGTGATTAAGAACGTATTTGATTCTTCCTAAACCGGTATGTTTTAGTAGGTAAAAGGTGATTTAAATCAGTCGAAAATGAAGACACAGTAGTTAAAGCGCTGTTCACGTGATCTAGATGAACCTATCTAGGTAGGAAAGTCTTGCAGAAGAATTAGGCTTCTTTCAGTTCGTGATATCTCCGCATTACTTCTACGGGCCCCGATGTCAGTTTAAAAGAAACCTATGCGCCTTGTTAGGTGCTCTGTATATATCGAGTCTGAATAGATCACAAGCATAGTAGGGTTGAGAGTGAATAAAGATCCAATACGAGTAACTTTCAAAATTTGCTTTAACAGTGCACTGATCGAAAAAATACAGTGTTCGGGAGACCACCACTTCAAACATATAAACGCTGAACGCACTAGTTTTCCATTTCTCCCATTTCTTCATGTGGCGGTACCCAAATCCATTGCAATTGCTTTCCAAATTCGAGCCAAATGAATCGGACAAAATCAACCCTGTCAGTTCTTTCACTGAGTTACTGATGTCAAATTACCAATATGAGCAACTAACCTTACTGAGTGTTAATTTTAAAGCTAACAGTCACTAGCCGGTTCTTATCTGACACGATTCTGGAACAAATGCAGTCTAGTTGCGCAATCCAAAATGTCGTTTAAAATAAATCGATTGTGATCATTTATCAAGATGTTTATTTATTTATCATGGCTACTGGTTCGAGTTAAAAATTTCCATTGGAAAAACAATACGAAATCGGATTGGTAAGAAATCAGCACACAGTCTGCACGCCTCCTTATGACCATTGTTGTTGTGTGATCCGCACTAGCTGAGTTAATTTGCTTCCCAGTTGATGAAGCCTGATGTAAAAGGTGATAAGTTACAACTTTAAGTGAGGCGAGGAGTATGGTTTAATTTATCTTGGTTTACTACTATGGTGCTCATCATCGTGCTTGGCGCACTGTAGTCAGTCTCTTACATTATAAATGATTTGTTGTTTCAGAATGTCAGTATCGATGTTTCGGGTGTCCAGCGGATATCTGAGGGTTCGTTTATCTCGCTGACAATTCAGTTACAAGTATTGAATAGCTGACAATTTTTCATTGGTTTACTTTGAATGTCACTCAAGTATGGACATAGCTTCTAGACGCACATGGCTAGTTGATAAGGTAAACAATAGAATGGAGTTTGAGTGTTCTTAATAACATAACCATTTCCCTGAAATGTCTATCTCGTATTAATAAAGCGTGAATTTGTTTGTATGCATGTCTGCGCGCTGTATTTAGCTTGCCATTGTGTAGATTTGAGCTTATGGATACAACTGATAATATCATACGTTTGACAGATGTCCTTTTGTATGATGGTACTGAAATGGGAGGAAGTAAGGGTTTGATAATCTCCATAAATCTTTTGATTGTCTCAGAAGCTTCCATTCCGTAAGACAGTCCGTTTCCTCATCTTCCGTTTTTCAAAGCCCGTCACAGCTGGAGACACCTGTATTTCGACTAACCGTGTTAGGGACATGTTATCATGTGATGTTACTACAAGGCTGGTATTTCTGTGTTCACAGGTGGTCTAAAGCGTACACAGAGTCCTCTCCCCATTGGTTAATAATGGGGCAACTATAAGTGTGATACGCTACGGGTGCTTTCCAACAAAATTCAAATATCGTTCACAGTGTTTGATTTACGAGAGATAATTACACAGGATCACTCGGATTCTTCTACTGTTGACTGACAATCTGGAGAATTTATTACGCGAATTGATATGTCGGTTCCCAATGCCAGTGAGTAAAAATGATAATCATAGTGTAGAAAATAAACAATCATGGTAATGTAGATGAATTGGGTTGCATACATGACCATCCAGTGATAATCTAGCACAATGATAATTCACCGACATGTGAGGATGTCACTCAGTCGCAGCATCGAATATGTTATAAGAACAGTCGAGTCCCTCACCAGTACGACTACGCAACAAGCAGAATCGAGTGACCCAAATGAAAATTCGAGGTTTCGGAGTCAGTGTTGTAGCCTCGTTTCACTACTGTTTCTTGCCCTTAAAGTAATCCATTAAAACTTAATAAACTTCACTGTCACCAATGTTGTCTTTTGTCGTTTTCGTTTTCGAGAAGTGGTGAGTTTTCATCAGTTCCTTCAAACAACTGCACAATTGATAAAACATGCTTGAACTTAAATATGAATTGTTGGTAACTTACTAACACTT
Source organism: Paragonimus heterotremus (assembly GCA_013368495.1). Classification (NCBI taxonomy): domain Eukaryota; kingdom Metazoa; phylum Platyhelminthes; class Trematoda; order Plagiorchiida; family Troglotrematidae; genus Paragonimus; species Paragonimus heterotremus. Next base: position 45,125 of record LUCH01000885.1, on the reverse strand, counting down.
ATCATATTATGTGGCTTGACTACCATCTTACGTGTGGCACTTGATACGGTCAGTGTCATCAAACAGTATTTCAACTTCAGATTTGTGAGACATCACAAATAGTAAATAGCATTCTTAATGTTTTGGGGTATACAGTTGTTGCCATTCAAAACGGTATACACGGAAAGAACACTGGTCATTAAAACCTTCCTAGTATTGCATCACTAAAGTGAAGTACGCTTCATGTGTCTTCTGATTAACAGCGTAAAACACATTTGTTCAGATGACATGCTGAACATTCAAGTTGACAGTGACTGTGTCTCCATTTCGAGACGATCGGACAACCTGATCATTACTCACAAGCGAAAGTGGTTAATTGTTCACATATGATAATTCGGTCGTGCCTAATTTGATGCTAATGGCGCAGTGGTAAACATGGTTGCCGCATGAACAGGGTGTCCGTGGTTCAAGTCCCGGCAATGGCGAGGATACGCACTACTGACTAGCTCTAATGAGAGCGAAACTCGAGTCTAGTGCATTTGCTGTTCGAAACGGGCCGACTGAAAAGTTTATGGGAATGCGACAGCTGCGATCACTTGTGAGTGATGTTCAAATTGAAATAAACGAAATCCCCCACTGCTCACCAGAACTTGATATCTTAAGACTTAATTGCAAATTTTACTGAGCAGGTATTTCGATTGTATCCGCTTGAATCAATCGATGTCCATTCATGGGTTGGCAAGATAAATGTTACTGAAATTCGGTGTCGACAAACGCTTTTTTTAACTCAGACACAATGGAAGGGACACAGTGACTAAACCAAGGAAACCAATTAGTTAACGAAATGTATTTTCACTCGACCGTTTTGTCTCGTCTTTCGCTGAAATCTGCAACATTTTTTGATAGAATTTGATAAAACGTTCGGTCAAGCTGAGTGGAGTACAATAAGTTGCGCATTATCGTTTGTTGTCAGAATAAGTGTTAGGAAAACAATTCTTCATGTCTGTAAGTGTTCCCGTTTCCATACTACCATCAATCAGAGTCGAAAAACTCTGTCCGGTTCGGTGGTTTTGCACGTTTATCGTTCAGATGTTAGATAGTTAATACCCCTCAACGCAATATTTAACACCGTTTCCTCACAAGAACATGGACGGGAGTTCAAAGCAGTGTCAGGGTAACAAAGTAGACTATGTGCAAGCAGTATCGAAACTCGAATTTACGGCTGCCCTTCATAATGAGTTGATAGAAGATTCAGACATTAGGCCTACTGTGGTTACATGTGTGATGTTTTTTCATATCTGTCACATCTGTGACTTATCCGTATCCTAAACACTGTTCACTTGTTTTACTGAATTCTGTAAATGCAACCCGTTCAAGTAGTCCTGATCGCCGTGCAAAAGTCTGGAATGACCAGGGTGGTAAATGTGTTGCACATCCTGGTGATCAGGTAACCTGATCAGTGATCTCAAACAGTCGGGTTGGTGCACTAGAATGTGACTATCCGGTCGCATTTATTCGCCGTATTTCGGGCTACCTTTTATCGATTTTAAAAGACTTCAAATTTTCGTCAAAAACGTTTGCCGATACACACACATAGCTTAGGGCCTGATGTTCTCTACCGTAGCAATTCGACTGGTGCAACTTGTCAATTACGAGGAAGCCTTGTACAATGTACTTTTATAGCAAACCTCATTATCTTGCGGATGAATTCCACATGAAATGGACCACATCGGGTGATCATCAAACAGCTTCTCAGATAGTCGCCTACTGATCCCTTCATTCTCATCGCTTATTCAATGATTCATATGAAGATGGACACAGAAAGACAAAGAAAACCCACAGAATCGATGTTTGAAGTGCGGCACAATTACATAGCAGATGACTGATACGACAACCATTTTAGCAAGGGACGTAGTCCTGTTTACACTCAATAGTTATTGATTCATTATTCTCTCAACAACCTCGCCTTATTCGATAAGCAAATAACAGTACGGTTTTTACTCACTATATGACTGTCCACACTCATCTGTGATCGTATACTTCTCCCAATGATTCGTGATGTCAGTCTTGACTGTTTCAATAATACGCTAGGTAGTGCGTCCATCGTGCGCTCTTTCTGTACAGTATTCAACATGTAACCGAAGAACCGTTTGTTATCTTCTGGGACACAGATATGGAAATATACGGTTTGACTAGTTGAAGTCCTCCTGCAAAATAATGGTTGAAAAAAATCACTAAAGTAAAGCAACATTCCGGATTTATATTCCGTTAGCATCTTCTGTTTCAGTTGTGCACGTTTTTTTACTAAGATGTACGTAAAGAAATTCCGCCATATTCTTTTCGCTTTCTCTTAGTCAAATTATGATGTTAACCTAGCACCAATAAAGCATTTAATGGTTGATTGTGTTACAAAGTTGACTAGCTGCTTCCTTTCCTACCAGTACAGTTACAAAGACTGGTCATAGCCAACTTCTAAAATGTCTTCAAGGTGTCTGTGGGGCTGTCAAGAAAACTAGAAGCGAATGTCACAAATTAAAAGCCGCAGTATTTTTGTCAGTTTACATGACATACAAAGCATGGATGCTAAACAGGGATTCAATATTTCTCAATTTACTATAAACAGTTTCTCCCGTCTGGCATGCCGATAAACTGGTGGGCACAGATGAAACCTCTACAGATATGATGTTGTAACTGCTGGCTTCAAATGAATCAACTGGGCCTATGGATCCAAAACGGACTTTGGAGGGAATGAACCAGCCTCGTTTCGAAGGGTATCAATGTCCCCATCAGCCACTGTACTAAAACGTGGCGTAGTGAATTGTACATATCCAGGACTGGTTTTAAGAAAAGTCCGTTAAGGGGATTTCGAAAAAAAAATAAAAAACATGGAAGGACTACCATTGTTGACTTGATAAAATCAAAGTGGACGTAACAGTCAACTCTGATGATTTATTGTGACAGTTTAATTTGGACAAAACTCGTTGTAACTGCCGTTTTATCCATTGCGTTCACTAATTCATGAGTTACACCTATCAGGCAAAAAACACATGTTACTAATGTGATCACTATCTTCTTTCTCTCGCAAGAGATCAGTGATTCCGTGAGTGACGTAACCGTTAGATGCATTTGCATGAATGCAAACTGAAATGAGCAGACTAACCTACTGCTCTTCGAGCAATCTTCCGTATACACCACACACACACACAGGTGAAGCTGGTAAACACGTTGATAAACCAGTGATTTATTGTTCCATCATTCGTCATTGGAATTCGCTTGTTACAGTAACAAAAACCTGCCCAAATTTCACAGCAAAAGATTTTCACCAATTCCTGGATGTCTCGACTTTCTCCAGGCGAATCAATGCCAGGCCATCATCGGATGAGAAATTCTAATTTAATCGAAGGTTTTACATTCACATTAACGTTTTAGTCGGCCTATTTGAAAAAAAACATTTAGGTCGAAGTTTGTCCATGTGAAATTTCGTCAGTAGTGTAACAATTCCCCTGACAATGATTCAAACCCAAACCAAGTTTTCCTGAAACAATCACGTTGATCACGGTGCTAGTGATCCCATATTAAGTACGACCGGTTTGTCCTACCCAAATGCTCATTCACTCTCATTTGCTGATAGAAAATTCAGAAGCCGAGATAAAATGAGATAGAAAGTGACCAAATATATCGAATAACCAACAGTGATATTGATAATTTTGTCCAGTTAGACCAGCTTTCTGCAAATTATTACATCACTTTCCAGCCATCTATAAAATGTCTAGAGTTACATCTCTTACATAATCCAGTGTAGTCACTTCCTCTGATAGTCATCTGAGGTTGGATGAGAAACTTGGAATATTTAGCTTTCTGATACATGGTATTGATCGGTTTTCTAATTTGTTTCTTCCCTCTGGTTCTGATTTCTTCCTTCTTTCAAAAGACGTTAACGTATTCGCATAAACGTTCGGATGCAGCAGCCTGGTCAAACATTCTCGCAAATAGATCAGAGTGATCTAAAAGGATAGACACAGTACTGGTTCCTGAGAGATACCGTGACCAACAGGTCTAACACAATCATTTCAGAAATAATTTCTGAAAGCATTTCACAGTTACAGATAGACTGAAGTGAACAAGACGAGTTGAGGTTACCAATCGATCACGAGTTAGCTGAATATAGAAAAGGTAAGACGTGCGCTATTAGAAAGTTTATTGCTTGTCCGGTTTAGTTTGAACATATTTTACGCACTTTTCAGAGCGGTTGATAAAGATTATTCATTATAGCAGACCGAGTACAAAAACAAACGCGATAACCTATAGATCAGAGCATCTTTTTGTGCGCAGCAGATATTCGGAGAGAATACTTTGAGATATAACTCATTGCGTTCGTGACTTGTCGAGGTCCAGTTGCACTCTGTTATCGGTAACCAAAAGATAAACCGTTCTTTCAACTTTGTAAAAGCTTCTACCCTGAAAATATATTGTACGGAATAGTACAAAACTCAGTCAGTCAATACAATCAAGTCATACCTGAAAATTCCCTAATTTGCTTTTCAATAAAACAAGATGCAATGGATTAAAAGTGTGATTTCAGATTCATCTCACGGCTGTGAATAGGAGGGCTACGACTTCACGTACGGCTAGTGAAGAAGGAGGGGGTGAACTCTAATCCTCGTTTATTTTTGTTTCAGGTGATAGCCTTAAGCTAAGCAGACAAAATTTTGACCCCAAGATGTAAAGCAGATACTTTTTTATAGAATGAAGATGTTGTGAGTTATTAGTTGACAATCAGATTTAGTGACGTGACATCCCATTTTGCTACACAGTCGTTTATCCTGAAAGTTAGGGCCTTCTTCAAAAAAATTCAGCAACTTCCTTTTCTGCGCTTTCAAACCTTTTATTCCAACCCCCTCATCATACTCCTCTGCCTTTCTTTTCAAATTTGTACCGATCATAGAACCACTCGTGAGTCGTAACTGTTTGCAGTACCATTAGAATGACCTATAAAAGCCGGCGTTTCAGAAGATTTCCTTGATATTTTCATTCTCATTCTGTTTACAGAGAACATCACAAATTCGGGATAAAATTATGAATCTACTCTTCACTGTAATTCTACCTGTTCGGATGGTGAAGCTGCATCATGTAATCATTAGTCCTTTTGACTAATCAGTAATACTTTTTAATGCCGTCAGTTTTGTACGCTCTTTTCAACCACGTGCGTTGAAAAGTGACCAACTGGGTACTTGGGAACTACTGCGATGATGACCGAGTGAATAAGTCTGACAAAATTCACTTAGTCAGCTAACCATGAGCAGGTCGTGAATAATTACACTAGTTGATTGTACATTTTTAAGATCACATGAGGATTAGACCATCAAACTACAAAAGAAATGAATGGGTGTACATTTCTCAGCTTGTGTTAATTGCAAAAGTTACAGACACCAATGGGCCAGTTCACCCATGGTTTGGAGAATAACTCTTTGTGAGCTCACCCATTCATCTTTTATGTGAGCAGGATTGATAGTACGAATGTCGTTCTAACTTCTATTTGAAGATCATCCGTTTTCTATGGCCAACACACACTATACATGGTGGGGTTGACATAGAGATTGGTTTGCGTGGATGTCCTAATACATTGGAATGAAGGTAGTGTTTGTAGTACTATAAAGCCAACCTTGAACAGGTCTGACTTTAATGGATTTTAAATCAGCAAATCATAACTGGCACCACTGAAGAAATGCTATATTACGGTCAGTTGATTGAATTCGTTTAAATGTTCTCCATGCTGCTGACGTACATTCATCTATTATATTCGCCCTTCAGTTTCTTTTTTATTATCATTGCTGGATGGATTCGTGTACAGTTCATCTTTATGAAAACAACGAAAAAGTACGTAGTTTAATCTATTTTACTCAGTCACATTTTGTTTTTGTTGAGGAAAAAAAATGAGAGATAAGGACGTTTTCAGTTTCGAACTTCAAGATTGGAATCATAAGCCGCACCTAAGCAACTAAGTGAAAATGCTGAAATGTTTGGTTAGTCGTGATCTTGTTTAGAAATTCTTGATGATTGGTTTGACCAAACAAGCCAGAAATCTTTTCGGTGTCATTCTGGGCGAGAATCATAGTAACATCGTTAGCAGGTTTTAGCTGTTCTCGTGGTTAACGTATGTGTCGTAAATTGGGCTCTACAATGTATGTGTTATCAAAGTTCAGTCATTTATGTTAACGGGTATGTTTCAATGTTCACAGGACTTTACATTCATATAACTTTCATATTTTGAATCGTTGGTTGTTAACTCCCTATTGAAGCATACTCTACATCAGACGAGGCATCAAACAACTGGGTTCTGGGTCGAAAAATATTCACATTAGTTTGCATGGCGTAGACTCACTACTGTTTCTCTGTCGGTCAATTTAACTACGGTCAGTAACAGTAAGTGTGAATAGAAGGCTAACTGGTATACAACATGAGAGTATTCAATGACTGATCTCCACGTGTCCCGCGAATGACGCTTCTCTTAAGACCAAGACGACATATATACCGTACCAGTTTTCAATCTTTGTCATATATTTTATAACACCAACATAATAAACGTGTGAACTCGTTGAGACAATTTCCGAGCGGTGAAAGGTCTGACAAACCGATCAGTGACGAGTAAATTCTTTCAAAATTCACAAGTAAAATATAAAACTTTCGCAAGGGGCTTTAGATCATTATACACCTCAGGCAGTAAACAACACACAGTGATAACTCGGATCCGTCTAACATGACACATGTTCCACCTGGTACTGTAAACACAACGCCCAATCTTTTCCCTCACCAGACTTACCCATAGGGGTTCTGAAAATGTCACGACTCATACACATAGCCTGTTTCAAAATGTTCCTGTCCCCATTAAAAAAACTTTCTCATACTTTAATACTTTCAGTAATGTTTTAAAACTTTCAAACGTGATTTCGAATTCTATCAAAGTTGTCAGCATATACGGTATGGTAGGTGATAACAAAACAAACGGTGTGAAAAATGCACGACACCACTTGAACAGTCTGAGGCACAGAGAGTGTGTGTTGCGTACCAGATTTATAATGAAGTCGAATGTCAGTCGGATTAGATCAAAGGTTTTACATACAGACTTGATTGTTACGCTTGTTGAAGCTCATCAATTGCGAATATTCACGATTCATACGGGGCCTTAACTTCAGTCAGGTTTACATGAGACAGTCTTGTTGACCACCTCACTACAGAATGCCCATACCCAAACACTCGACCTTTTATTTGTGGGAACTGAACATGGTTTCTCTATCGTCTCAATGACAGACGGAATTCCAACCTGTTAGCCCTAGTTGTTTAGATGAAATTTATGCACCAAAAATACCCATGCTTTCGGTCAGTATTGTCCTAGGTAGGTAAGCAATCAATCAGGAAACGACCAGAAAAAGTGAAACGTTCAATTGCACAGAACCTCAATGTTACGGCTCACGCATGACCCACTTCAACTGAGTCATTCTATCGAATGGGTTAGATTTACCCCCTCAAGTGGTTCAAACAAGTTATATAGCACAAGCGTAGTGAAGTGGTGAGTGGCAAGAGAATCATCGGTACTGTGCAACAGCTGGTTCTGACAGGACTCAAAACCGAGTAGGGGTTAACGAAATCAAAATGTGATTTACCATAACAATGTTGCTTCTGTGAAAAAGAGGTTTAAAATGGGTGACACCATTTCTTCTAAGCAGGCTGTTGTTCAAGGTGACAGATTTTCCGATGAAACAGAAAGGGCACGTGTATGCAAACGAAAGGCCGTCTAACGGGGAAATCTAACCACGTTGTTCACGTCATCCTGCTTGGTTCCGATAAAAATGCTAATATATTATCACGTGAGCTTATCAAGCCCAGTGATTGTCCTTTGTTCAGCCAGCACAAGGCGTGTGCATGAATTGTAGTGAATTGTAACGACCACTGGTGGTGCACTCAACTGAACTGGTTTTTCTTGCCATAATATTCGTCGTGGATTGATGAATTATACTACTAATAAATGCCGACGCGTATGAAAGGCCTTAAATCAGAGTTGCTTCTGTTGAATTCTACTGAATTGAGCCAGTTCACTGCATGCGTTAAGCGGAACCACCGTCATCCAAAAGACGGAAGACCTGCTGTTACACTAGTGATCAGATGGTTACCAACGACAGAGACTTTGTAACAGAGTTCAAACGGGAAAAGTATAGGTAAGGAGGACCCGAATGAAGACGTTGCATTAACCGTCCATTCAAACACAAGAATTTCATTCTCAAACTCCTTCAAAAACCGACTACCAGCAGACGATCTATCCAGCCGGTGTACAATCGTCCATGGTTCCATCCTTACGGACAACTTTTAGTGTCTCATAACAAAACTGACTGAAAAAAAGGCGCTTCAGACTTCTAAGTGATACAAAGACGTTATCATACATCAACCACAACTGCTGAAATATTTTCACCCATGACGCAATGTTCTCTCTTTACACTGGTATAAACTGCTGGGAAGAAGACTACTAAATGCAGCTGACTGGACACACTCTGATAGACACGCGCTCCACGACTTCAAATAAGAGGTACTTGACTGATTCACCTTGTACAGTACTACGAATTTTACCTCTGACGTTTTCCTACTAGGTAAAAAATGAGTCAGCTTCCTGAGACCTTCCGAATTTGTACCATCGTCTACAAACCCTGGAAATGAAAGATCAAGGGAGAACCAACAGTGCGTAGCCTCTGGTTATTATGTACAGTATGTGCATGAATTTTCAGACGAATCATTCCCGTGAAAGTAGGTTAGTTGCATTGGATCAGTTAAATGGTCTCCAGTGTTCTTTACAGTCCCTCTTAAACGTTTCGATAGAATCAAATTTCATTGTAAAAATGAGGAAATAACTGCAGAGGTCTCGGGTTTTTCTCCAAATAAGTAGGCCATAGGCATTCATCATAATATGATATGAAGCCAAAAAATGTGTTAAAAACGATAAGCCAACATTTGAACCCATTGCTTTTAAGTTAAACTGTTACTTCGTTGAGAAGACATGCTGACTCAGTACACTGTAAAAAAAGGGCTTATTCATTGAATTTTACTCCAATAAGTCTCTGTCTGTTACACTGTTCGTTCTGCCTCTAAACCTGAAAATTAATTTTGGCAGGTTATTAGCACTAAATCTTAGACATCTTTGTATCCGACACGTTTGGCTCCTCAGTCTAAGTTAATTGTAAAATTTATTTCGGCTTATTACAGACATAAATGTTTGTTAATCATTCGAAGATTTTACGCGTTGTGGAAGATGTGTAATCAATGCTTCCAGAGTAAAACAACTTTACGAGCAAAGTGTGGTGATTTGGTTTTCAGTCATTTCAGGTTCTCGTGAGCAGCTTACATCATTCTCGTCTGTGATAGCCCTTGTGTTTCAATTGATTTCGGTGAAAACGTCCGTTTAGACATCTGAAGTCAATGTTGTATCTGACAGTCATTATATGCTTTGAGTTTGAGATCGAATATAACATTTCTGTTGGAAAATATTTAAACTCTCTGGGTGAATGGCAAGACTTTTGCAACAAAGCTGAAGATTTAGCTGTGACGAATATGTTTCTAGTTACATTTCGACCTTACCGCTGACATTTAGTTCCGCGCTAATTAAATTTAATAATCCACGTTAAAGATAATTCGCTGATGTTTTGAACTCTGTAAACGTCTAAAACTTCGGATATTTACAGGCAGCAGATTGCGTTCAGAAATATCCGACCTGGTAGCCCGAGTCACTACTAACATGACTACGTCGTAACAGTTGTTCAGCATTTTTCAAGTTACAGAACGTGCGAAGTATCCACATGCAAGGAAACCAAACCTGAAAATTTCTACACTTACAAGGTCTAATAGTTCTTTAAAACAGTGGTCGAAACGGTTCACATTTGTGTCGTACACAGAGAATACGACAGAATCCCGCTATATTTGTGCATCTCTGTACTTGTTAAACATTAGGTGTAATGAAATCGTGATAAATAGACGTCGAAATCTTGTAGGTTTAAAACGAATAGTAAAAACAGTGCAATGAATATGTATATTTAGAGGCAACTTCATTGACATTGGTTCCACCTGTGAGTGTTTAATCGACTAGATTTAACACCGCAATTGAAAACTTTTTGAGAAACTGAAATGTGATATTCCTCACATTGTGACTGCAAAGTTTAAAAGACCCAATCTTGATTCATAAGAATCACGTTAGAAAACTACCTGAGGTCTAGCCCAATATTGTTCTTCTGAATTATTGATCCGAAAGATGGTGATAGGAATTCTTACTTAGTCAGCAAAGCATTTGATGAGAACACCCCTTACCCAAACTTCTAATTTATAAACTATGCAAGTCAGTTGAGATAGGAATCACAAAATGTACCTTTTCATTTCCGTTTTACTTTGTTCACTTTGTGCTGTTTGTTGGTTGGTAAGATATCACAGTACATACATCCGAGACAGAAGGCTGATCAACTGTGTTCAACCTATTCACAACACACTAACCAGTAGTTTATACCAGCTTGTCATATTCAAGTATCAGCCAAGGACAGACAATTCGACAAAAAAATCTGTTCACAGGACCATATAATGGATCGTACACAAATGGGGTAACGCGGACCACCTGTGCCGGTTAGGCCAAGAATAAACGATGGTTGTGGCAGATTCATCTGACGAAATCTCATCATGCTTATCTGAAACAGGTGGGGCGGCGTGACCGTTAGAGAATCATTTGCTTGCGTGCACGTGCCCCCCTTTGTGAGACGGAAGAAGTATCTTTGTAGTCAGAACAGAGTTAGTGAAATCTGCGCCAGTAACATTTTTTCTGTCTTGTCTTGGCAATCAGCTCCGTTTATCTCGTTCTACAAGCAGTGGTATACAGATAGAGTCAAATTGTCATCTGGGTGTATCGGCCGATAGCAATGCGTGAACAGGCCTGCAGGCAGTCTTGTCTACCGGTGGTTCAAATCTCGTCTCCTGTTGCTAACCTGTGTGTAAGTATGACTGGTAAAATTAACATAACGGTATTTGGTCGTCACTAACACCTAATCGATGCTGTCACATTACCACAGACTATCCAGACAACCCCTATCAAAAAGGGGCACTTTACTCGTTAAGTAAAACCGGACGTATTGCACGACTGTACACTCCGTCTGGGTTTACGACAGCGGATCATTTGAATGTTCGTAACTACTTGCTCACCTGAAGGCTACTCTCTTGATCATCTCTCAAACTCATCCGTTGTAGCTCTCAAGTTAACATCAGTTTACTAAGACGACAGAGCACAACTAAATTCGGATTCTTCACGTAATGCAACCAAAATTGAGTACCCTCAACAACAAAATCTCTGCAAGCCACTACCCAACAATAATAAGTCCGTTCTTGCAGCTCTAAGAATAATTATTATTACGGCGGTGTAAATGACCTCTTTCTGTCCAGTACTAGTAAACCCATGCATTTACCGCCGTTTTGTAAAAGATACAATGAATCGCCCGAAATTTAGCTAACACTAAGCCAGTTTACTGAATGCTGACAAACAAACAAAGAAAAAATCGTTTTTTTGCTCTCGAAGCATAAATAGGTGCTCTTATTAAGAAAACCTGATACAATTTCGAGAGTTGTTTTTGCAGTATCTTTCAAATAAGTCTTTCTACCGAATTCCGTATCCCCCCAAACATTTGTGTGCAAGTTGTGAATAACTCACTTGTGTGTTTCGGAAACAAGAATAAAAGATATTCTTGATAAATTCATATATTCGTACAAGAAGGAGAACTGTGAACGGTTTGCACATTGCTGTCAGTGTTGATCGTATACCATATTTAGTGTATGGTGTATGAGTGTAAATGAAACATTTGCAATTGCAAAACAAGCCAAACGTTTGAAGACGTTAAGTTAGTATACGGCTAAATGCCTGGTATAATCCGGCTTCATTCTCGTCCGTCTCACTGGCTTTGGTCAATGAATGTATGCATCATAAGTGGCCTGTGGTGCAAAGAGAACAGTTCCTCACACAACTCACATCCAGTGTAAACACGGTGTCACACTGAGAGGCGTGTTACTGTAGGCTTTTGCAATCCAACAGGACAATGACGGGGGACTAAATTACAAGCTGATATGAAAATGAGACGCTTATTTCCCAGCAACCAAAAAAATAGCCCTCAGCTGCAAGATTTCAGCAGGGAACAAAAGTATTGCCAATGTGACATTAAGAAATTCCGTACACTATACTATATAAAACCACTGTATATTACTGAAAGATAAGTATTTAAATATGGACCTGAAAACATACAAGAAATTTTAGCACGAAGGACAAAAAGAGGTCAGGTTATCGTGGTTTAAAACCACCATAAAGCAAAAGAGCAAGTTGTAAGACGACGGGGATCACCGATTGACGGGACGTAGAACATTGAGTCTGCCCGCCTGTTCAAAACATACTCGCTATCTCTTTAGTGACAGTATGCTGAATACGTGGATGACGTACCAATCCAAGACGACGAGCGCAATCGTGGCAGCATCAAATAGTCACGACACTGTGACACGTAACACTTGTAATTCCTGTTTACAGCGCGCTTGAAATCTTGACCACGCAGCCGTTCTTCACTAAACTTTAGTACACCCTTGTTGCCGTTCTGCTCTAGACGGCCCGGTCAGAGGCTGCGTTATTCCAGGATCTAAAGTCGATATCACCTGGCGAACGTCCTATTGCCCTAACATCCTGGTACCCCAACTTCTAACCACCGACACGCCACTTTGCTTGTCAGTTACCTCTAAAGCAGCTGCCTCCAGATCCATTCGTCGTCCATCATACGGATGTGTCCTAATCAACAAAGGTGACTGAGCATCAACATGGCAACAATCCAGTCGGATTCCACTCGCCAAATTATCCCAATGTTCGAAGTTATGTCTGATCATCATATAGGCAGGATGTGCGGTAGACAGTGCAAGTGGAAAGAACTCAGACACCAGATATTATTTAACACAGTGTTTAGATTGCATTGCCGTACAACAACTTAGACAACAACATTGGCCCTAGACCTGGAGCTTTGTTCTGCACTACTGTCTGTGCTTCATCCAGACGATCCTTTCAAAACTCTGGAAGGAGAATCTAGTATTGTAAGGGCTAACTCACAACACTTTTTCAACAATCAGATCTTTCAACAGATGATCATCCAAGTGGCAAAAGTCTGTTCAGCAGTCTAGATTGGCTGTACCGATGTGGATTTCGTGAGAAAGTATTGTGTCTCTGACGGAAGAAGGCCGAAATGGTTCACCTTTGCTGATGTCCGAACCAAACTTGGCTGCCATGCTAGCGAAAGCTGTGGCCATTTGCTGCAGTCCTTCCTCATTGTAGGCAAACAGCGCACTGTTGTCTGTGTATGAAAAGTGAAAATGTTGGACATCCATCAAATGGCCTCCCATATGATATTCAATTTAAACACCTTCAGAATTCTGAATATAAACTGAAACACAGTCCTGCCCCAAACCGGTAACAATTTCGAATGCTCCAGATGTTCATCCTTACAACTACACTTTCGTCATCACACCCGCGTGTAAAATTTTAATTTAATAGACGAACTCATCCGCATATGGCAACTTGGTGAGCACCGTCCGTGGTACCTCACCGGCTCACGGAATCAAAGGCTTTGGTGAAATTCACAAAGGTGGCACACAACGGAAGAGTGTGTTAACGGCATTTTCCCCTTATCTGGCGAGCGGTAAATGCTACACCAATTTTAATGCGACTGCCCCGGATTCAACGATGCTCCTGGAAAATATCCCGTTACTAGATTTCGGCATTAAATCGGTTGAGCAAGAGTCTTGTCTCAACTACTACATCAAAGGTTAGTAGGCTACATAAGCGATAGCTGCCCATACTGTAATTGTCCTAATTAACCAAATAAAAGCAAGTTTTACGCATCCTTGAATTCTTGCGTGAATGCCTCCCGTTCTCAGATGGAGTAGATGAACTACAGTGTTTCAAAGCTTGACCGTCATGCTTCAGATAGATACAACCAGAAGGCATACGAGTGATTATTTTGGGCATTTCAATTTACATATCTATGGTCACAGAGTTGAGAAGTGTATTTCGTTGTGACTAAACATCTATTCATTTGAAACAGAAGACTGTGTTAATTGCCTCCTATTCGACCTTTCTTGGCTAGGGGGGAGAACTTCTGTTTATTAACAAACAAAGTAGTTGAGGATTTCTCAGAGGTGGGGTTAATTAGTTCTTCGAACGTCTGCAGTTTGTTGACTTAACGCTGCCAGGTTTCCGCGACGGATTTCCTTCCAAGACCCACGGGTTTTAACAAGCGGAGTCTGGATGGAGTGTGAGGCTATTCTGGAGTTAACCAGGATTCACTGCAAAAGAACGGCACATTCTGAAATCGGATTTTTGACCACGTAAACCTCCTAACCCGTAGTTTTGTGTGATACAAAGTTTTGATTAAAAAAACGGGTAATCCAATTGAACTGCTGACCACTGTTTGGAATGTACCAAACGTTAGGGTCCACATGGCGTAATAAGTTGTCTCTGTCTGTGAGTGCGAATACCGAAAACCCGTTCAACTAATTGATTGACATGGGTACAGTTATATTTTGCTGACTTTCCCTGAATGTAGTTTTATCGTGTTAATCAGCGACAAATGCAATCGCTGGCTTAAGACAAGCTTAGCTATCATCGCTAAAGTGACGTGCAATGTGAAACCAGACAGAAGGTCCAAGTGGTGGTAAGTTTTATTGGCACTCAACAAAAGTTAGAAACAACGCCCAGAAAAATTAGACAAAGTTAATCTGATGGAAGACTGGATGATTAACAAGGCGAGTAGGTTCGAAATACAAGCACAGGAGCATCTTTATCAACAAAACCGAACAGCATGCATATGAAAACAACTGGAAAAGTACACAGTGTTTTATTGTCAGGGTCTCTACGTTGGATATTATAACTTCTGTTCCAAATATATTGGGCTGGTTGGACAGATCGCCGACATCCTGGAGGTCTACTTAACTAATCTAAACCCCAGACAGTGGGTATCGAGGAGCGGGCTTTAACAAATGATATCTGGGCACTTTCGTTTAAACATACAGAGACACGGGTCACACAGCACCACAAGAAACCAATCAATAATTCTCATTAGTAGTTTAACTTTATAAGGGAGCTTCATTGTCCGCTGTTCCGGATCAGAGGGACAACACGTATGAAAGAGTCAGTCCAGGCGAAACTGAAGTGTGCTGGTCTGTTTAGATGAACACTTCGACGAACAGATTTCAGTGTCCGAGTTTTCGTTTTCCAACACGCCGTCTTGTTTCAGTGTTATGCTTTCAGGTAACCTTGAAACAATGAAGAACATAGTATGTACGACTGTAAAACCAACAGGGCAAACTGATACATTCGGTGGTGGAGACTGAACAGGAAATTTCTTCTCTCATGGAAATGCAAAGAATGATAAGTGACACCAGAGCATCAAACCAACGAGGCTAGATCAGGTTTTTCAAACTCTACTTCGTGAATAGAGTGAACCGTTACAATATCTAACCTTCTTCTATTCACACACTACCTATAAACGAACACTGTGCCCGAAACTTTGGAATATAGCAAACATTAGAATACAACATATTTGCAGTTCCTCAACAGTGTGAGTTCTAGGCAGTATCAATGTATTAGAACAGAAAAGTCAAAAAACGTTTTTTGCACAATGTTTCGTTCGAACATATTATCATTAGTACTAGTGATGAAGTGGCGGTAAATTACACATGATGTGAGTTCACATGCATGGCATTCTGCATGAGATGTAAGACCCAGGAATTCACTGAACTCCAGTTCTTGCAATATGTAACTTCACTTACCATAACAGCCAAATTGTTGGTCGATGCTCTGTAACTTCTGTATCGAAGATCGGTTTCTCTTGGTTTGAAAGAAGCTACGGAGCTGATTAAATGTGTAGTGTATATCAATGATGCGAAGAACGAGATGTGTTAACACTTTGTGTTGATTCTTCGCTCACGAATCGCTTCGTAGCTCAGCTGGTAGAGCGCTTGCCGCGTAGAGGCATGGTGTT